>JBBPLS010000128.1:0-58745 GCA_038089895.1 Boletellus ananas | reverse complement strand
TCGGTTGGACGAGTTTCTTGCGGAATGTGTACTCCATGAGACCAGTTCCAGCCATGACCACGCAAGTTTGTGACAAGGTCAAAAATATCTGCGATGGTCGATGGAGCACTGTTTGCAGGACGGAGGTATCGTACAAGGGGCTTCGCTTCCAACGCCCAGTCAAGGGTACGGACAACAATGCAAAACATATAGTGCTGGAAGGAAATCCAAGTGAGCATAGAGTCGAAGAAGCTTATCTGGAGAAAGACTTGCCACCAAGGCAGTATTTATGGCTCTTTGCCAGGGCTTGCTAAGTGACATGTCGACCGAGGCCAATGTACGTAGTGCCAGAAAACAGACGGCGGGCCATAATGCAACTCGGGCAGCACGCGTCCCAGGCGTGATAGCCAACACTGCCATTACAAGATAACAAATGACGGGAGGGAGAACATACAACAACAGTGTTGTTACGTTGACAGGGACTCGTGTTGAATTCCCCAGAGACAGCATAATGGGCGACGCAGTTGAGTCTCGTAGAATGGTAAGGCGGATGGAGGTCGAGGGTAGACCGGATTGCTTATATTCGATCAGGCTGGGTCAGGCCGTTGATGAGTCATGAGAATGATTGGGACAACTTAAAACCGGTGCTATGCTTCAAGAAGCTTGATGTACGCTCAGCCTTAGTTGCGCAGGCTCAGTGATACTCCGACCTGAACAAAGGCCAGGGCTCTGACATGTCAGCAAAGCAAGTACCCATGCATCAGTGCGACATGCTCACTTAAGTGCATGGGGGGCCTCCAATGGTGGGTGGGTCCAAGTCGTGGATACTGAGGAGGCCCATACGCACGGGCTGTGCACCTTCCCATTGGTCGCCATTTCGTCACGTGATTCCGCATTGACAGACGCTTTCGCAAGAGCCCAATGATGTATGTGACCTAGGGATCCACAAAACATCAGGATACGACGATAGCCAAGTACCACTGGCGGTTCCTGGTTCCATGCGACGAACGCGTCAATTTCGTACTATGGTTTATGGCGCTGCATGCCAGTGCCAAGTTTGCCGCCCAAACACGTGTCTAGCCCTGCTTTTCTCTGCCCCCAACCTCACTGTGCATCCCGCTGTCGGGAATTCGATTGTTCGTTGGCCGAATGTCCCAGCGCGTCCTTGACCCTGGGTCCGTCGGTACATCGACATATATCATCACCCATGTGTTCTGTCCCCTCCAGCTTCCCGACGCGGATGACCACAGCATCGTCAACGACCATTCTCTAGCTAGAGCAGTCACCGTTGCCGCACGTCTCTACAGTGGCGACATCGGGGAAGCTGATATCGTTCAGTGGAATAGTGTCTCGCGCATGCTCGAAAATGTACAGACCTTTATGCGGTCTAAACGCCTTGACAGGCTCCAACTCAGCTCCCGCTTCAGCAGTATGGGCATGGGAGGTACGCTCTCAAGCCTATGTGGTGTCTTAGAAACTTATCACCTGCAGATGTCCTCGCATTGCCTATCCGAGCTCAAAATGCCGGGGTCGTGTTCAGAAAGCAGAAGAATGTCACCATCTTCGAGTCCTTCGAGATATCCCCGATAGCTAGGGATGTGGTGGCAACGGAAGGAAAGCTCGTTTGCTCATATCCTGGGCCTGCGATCGAGATTCCCAACAGCATGTTTGATAACAAGGACTTTCTTTCCGAACTCGCGAATTTCCTTGTCCACATGAACGATGATGTTCTTAACGCAGCTTCAAAGACGTCTACTTTCGAAGACACTGCCCACCCGCGCTATATCACCGAACTACTCACCGGGATCTTGAGGAGTGTCGGCCGCCCTGCCAACATCACCCGGATCAGCAAACGCGTGGGCGATGACATTGTACGGAACGACCCAGAGCTGCCGCCATGGCGACGATCATCACTTTGGCTCCTCATTAGGGTCACCCTTCAGACGACACTCGATCGGTCTGATCTCGGGCATCATACCTACAAGGAATTCATACTGTTCTTCATGTGTTGCCTCGTGGACGAAAAGACTTGTGCGGGCCTCTCCAGCGATCTCCTCTATTGGATGTCAGCTAAAATCAGTCGACGCTTACGGAAACTGGGCATGGTACCGGAGTGGCTGTCGAGGACTGTATTGGAGACATGCACTCTTCTTCGCTCGGTCACTGAAAGCCGATGGCAACAGATACAAATTGCTCAGCGTGCATCCCCAGTCTGGACTCCCTCTCACCTCGATCTGGTACAAGACGTTCAGTTATCGCTCTCGAATAGCAGAGAATACATTCGCAACACCCTCTCTGCTCACTGCACCAGTCTTCCCAGCAATTTGTTCGACCCCAAGCATCCTCCTCGAGGTTCTTTGGACGATTTTCTGGGTTCTAGAGGAGATTTCTTTGAAAAAGTGTATCGTATTGAGCCCCACGTTGCCCTCTACGACGTCGAGTGGGCGGTTGAACACGGTATCGATGCGTGGGTTAATCGAGTTACAAACAAGAAGGAGGCATGTATGCATCTCGCGGCACTGGCTCAGAAATACTTTGGGGGCGCATCAGATACATATGCAAACAACCCCGAACTCCTTTCGGTCATGCTGTTGACTACAATCGAGCTTTGGATCGCACTTGACAAAATCGCTATCAAGGAGGTCATTGTACTTGCAGACTACTCCCCGGATGTTCCTATAGAACTTCTGGAAAACCTGTTACTGTTCAAGGCCACTAGCTTTCGTCGCTTCCGTCATGCATATGAATACCTGTCTCACCGCCACGCAAAGTCACGAAGTCAGTGGTCGGTGGTTTCTGTGGCTAAAGACAGCTTGTCTGCCCATCTTCGGCGCCTCCAGGCTCAAGTCGTAGACGCGGTAGAGAGGGATAGCAGGAAGTACTGCACGTACAAGCTTCCAAGTGGGCCATACCTTAACTTGCAAAAATATATTGACACCACCTCCCACACATCGAATGAAGTCATCTCAAACCAAGTCGACTGCCACGAGGACCTTTCAATTCATGAATACACTGCGTTTGGACACCTGCGCAGTGGAGACCTACTCCAATGGCTCAATATAATGCGGGAGCTTCGGAGCCGGTCTTTGAATTTTCGTCGTCCAGAAGTCCATATGCTGTTGGCTCAGGCAGTCACTCAAATCGGACCAGTTGGAGACGCAGGCTTCGCATGGCATGAGGAAATACGACGGCCTGCCTTCTGTTATGCGCTTCTGGGAGAGCTTCGAAGCCTCATGCGTGACGTCGAAGCGAACTGGAAGGAAGCAGTGACGATGGATACTATTTCATTTGTGCTTCGTCGTCTGCTTGCGTCCAGCCCCAATGAAGCTGTCTCACTGGAAGCACTTGGTCTTCTTCGCACTGTACGTCGCAAGGTATTCTCTTGGGTTCAGGAGTTATCGGTCCAGCTCGCGAGGATGCCGGGGGACGCTGGGTCTCGTGTTGTTCTATGGGACACGGCCGCCATTTGTCGAAGCACCTTCGATGTGGATCTCACCATAATCTCAAAGGCTCTTCGTTCGCCGGAAGATATGGAGATATTACTTACGTGCGCCATGACGATCTACGACAACATGCCCAGCGTGGTCTCTGAGCTCCCTGCGTATTCACAGCTACTCTTTGACCGAGATCGCCGGCTCTCGTTATTCCTAGAAAGTGTCGTGAGCGACGCTATTCAGGCTGACCCAAGCGGTGAAAACATTAACTGTGCAGTTCGCAGGATCTGGTCCAATTACTACCCTGGTTCGAGGTGGATGCCATTGAAATCCCCGAATTCGCGCTGGTTTCTGAGCAAGACCGCTCCACCAGCAGGCCAACGTCCGCAAACAGTACATTTCAACGTACTTGATGGATCACTATTCGTCGATGGGAAGCCGCTTGGAGCGTGGTTACCAAACGAATACGTACGGCATCCCTTATACAAGCTGATATTTGGCGAGGTGGGTCCCGCAGTCGATTAATGTGGTACGTGTTGCTGATCGGTTTACAGCAAATACTCAGGGTTACACAGAGTGATCTCCCAGGAATGGATTACTCGACGAGAAGCATGATCTCTGATCATCAGGTGAGTACGCCTTTCGAGGTGTGCGGCAAATGGACTCATGTGATACGCTCAGGTATCATTTTCTCTCAGAAACGACTCGGGTCTGGTGATTCGAGCAAAGCGGAAACGAATGGACGCTGGTGATTCAGATATCATTCAGCTTATTCCCCATGAAGAACTGGTAGGCGACTTGCCGACGCCCTTTGTCGAGGGACATGTCCACTGGCTGAACCTTTCCACTTTAATCGTGGAGATCCGCCCTCTCGACGCACTTTGGGAGTCGTCTCCATGGAACTGGAGAATCGACTGCACTCCGGGGAAATATCGCATGTGGAAAGGCAACCAGTTTCTCGTTGACATTCGAAGCAGATCATGGCACATGGTCTCCAGCCTCTTCCGTCCACTTGGTGCGCCGCAGGATCTCATTGTCACCATTTCACCACTCGAGTCCGGCCGATCTACGCCATCACAGTTGTCTGTTATCCTACCGCGCTATGACCTCTCGTTTTATGTCAATGAAGATGGGGACCTCCAGTCTCGGAATATCCGTGGCATGGTTTATGACGAGGATCAATCCATTGGCACTCTGTTTGGGCTGGTCAATCGACTAGTACTTCGGCCGAAGACTAGAGACGTCAATGCTGTCGATCTCATCCCCCGATGTGTGATCGTCCCGGACGGTGATGTTTCGTTCCGAATGGAGGGCCATCATGTCCGCGTCGAGATCACCACCCCTTCTAGCGTCAAGCAGATTACATACCAGACTTATAGAGCCAATACGGACCTGGGGTGCTTGTCGGGAAATTCAACGCTGACGAGCAAGCTGTACTGTGCTTATTTGCATGCTCTGACAAATGGCTGTAGTGCAGATCCGCTTACAGGAAGGTCTGGCACGGAAGAAGCGTTATCTGTGCTCCAGTCAGCCAGTTGCCACTCAAACGTGGGGTTGAGTCCTCGCGATGCCGAGCTCCTGAGGCTGATCGCATCGACGTGTCGTTCACCTACATGGGACTTGGCCAAAGATCCCGTGCGACATGTGGAGTTGCTCAATCTACCCGCGTATTCGCAGTGTTATAGGCTATACGTCCTCTGCAAAGAAATCAAGGAGCGCTACGAGAAAGCTCAAGCGATTTATGCGAGGCAATCGACCTTGTCATTCGCAAAATTTCAAACAAATGAGGCTCACCTGAAGCGTAGGGCGCGACGAGTCGCCTATCTATATCCATCCGAGTTTTCTTTGCAGCCTTTGGAGCCGATTTCAGATATTCATTATTCTGCCAGAGACCACCTGGAGGCGCATTCGGGGGAATACCGTGCTTACATTGCGGCAACCTACGCTTACCGCCGAACTGCAACGACCGCAATGGATATCTGGACTATACTGGCATCAGGGCGGATGAAGGTGCCTGGGGGATCTGGGTTGTCTCTCCAATATGATAAGTTGTGGTTGTCCCCCGACTTCGCATCGACATGGGTCAAAACATACGACCTCTTGCGAGAAAGTGATGACAGAAAGTGGTTTCAGTTGCTTTTCTCGCTACCTGCCATGGCGTATGCCTTTCCAAATCTCCGAGACCTGGTTCCCGTCTTTGTAGCTGTTGCATCGCAGCCACTGCTTCGACTTGTAGATCCACCCCGCTGCGATTCCTACCCTATTTCTCCGCACTGTCGTCCTTCTTTGGACGCCTTGCGTGGTTATATCGTTGGTTGCGCCTACCCCCTCGAACGTAGCCCTGAACGTTTGGTGCATGCAAAGCCTCGCGAAAGCCCAAGTGAGTTGAGGCAACGTCAACTTCGAATGTATGGCAATAGGCGGTACTCGGATGCAGATGGAGCAGCTAAGGAGTTCCTCGCTGCCTGGCCAAGTGAAACTCTCCCACCTTGCTCACTCAACCCTGATTTATATGATGTTGCGAAATTGGTGTCCGAGACCCGGCGCTACTTCTCCGATTGCTCCTATAATCTCAAACTCGAGGAGCATCTGACACAGGTTCGGAAAATTTTGAGCGATCTAAGTTCCAAAGTCCTACCACCCCCCCGCACTTCCCCATACTCATTCGACCCCTCGCAGAGTATTCCCCCCCGTATCCCATGGCAGCTCTTCCCAGACCAACTATTGGCCAGACCTGCGCCACCATTACAAGCATTCCACAAATTCCCTGGGTGTACCGCAGTTATTAAGAATGCCAACCACTCACTCTCTGATCGGACTCCGTTGCATCAGTTAATTACCACAGCAGAAGGGAGCGCAGTGAATCAATTTCAACGCCAATACATCTCGGCGCTCCGCACCAGCACAGAATATCTTGGAAGTGAGCATGTGGCTCACAGAATGATGACCTTGCCCACTGCAGAGGCGCTTGTGGACCACTATGTTAGATGCAGAGCCAGCTATGCCGAAGCTCTTCACCATCTCCAGCGGTATATGGGCCCAAGAACCGAAAGCGAGCAAGCAGCCGAGAAAGGCGGTCATTGGCCACGGATCACTGCGCAAACACTTTTTCGGTGTCTCGCATCGAACACACCGATGAAGCTACCAGATGATTGGAAGAGGTGTCTCATCCAGCTGGCTCTGCTCGCACTCGAGCTACAACGCGCTCGAAGGCTCCTTCTGTTCCTGGATAACCATCATGAAGAGTTTTTCAGGGAAATCCAAAATGAAGGATGTGATGGCTGGGATGCGGAGGCACATCCGGACTGGATACTCATTCAGGTAGGCTTCTTTAATATGGATGTGTAAATGTGCTGATACCACTCTCATACATCAGCTGCAAGGCGACTTTTTGATTCGTGGTGTTCAAGCCAAGGTAGCCGATGAAATGATATCACCTCGCTCCGGCGATAATATGGCCATGCAACTCAATATGGGTGAGGGGAAGACATCTGTCATTGTTCCTATCGTCGCGATTGCTCTTGCGAATGGCGCCCAGCTCGTTCGTGTTATTGTTCCAAAGCCGCTGATAGCCCAGACACTTCATGTTCTCGTGGATCGGCTCGGCGGTTTCACCAACAGACGAATATATCACCTCCCGTTTTCTCGATCCCTCGGGGCCAGTCTTGAGAAGATTGCTTCTCTACGTCAGCTAATGTTGGAATGCATGCAGGAGCGCGGTATTCTGGTCCTTCAACCGGAGCATGTTCTATCCCTCAAGCTCGTGAGTGTGGAGAAGCAGTTGCCCGGGGAAGCAGATAGTCGATTGGCGCGTCCGCTACTGAGCCTTCAGAAATGGCTCCGGTCTTGTTCACGAGATATTCTGGATGAAATCGACGACATCCTTGATGTCCGCTCTCAACTGACGTTTACTATCGGCCGTCAACAGCCTGTGGAAGGCTGCCCCGAACGATGGATCATAATGCAGCAAATTCTTGACCTCGTCGGCAAGTACGCATCTTCCCTTCGAGAACTATTCCTGCTTGGAGTGGAATATGAACCCAGTTCACCTGGATCCTTTCCTTACCTCCGTATTTTGCAAGATGATGCTGGTGAAAAATTAGTTTCATTAATAGTTAAAGATATCATGCAGGGCCTTGTTCCGAACTTTAGCTTTGGACACCTCAGTCCCGGCCTCAGGGATGCGATTCGATCCTTCATATCATGTCAAGATGTCCCACCCGCGGTGGTTCAACGGGTGAAGGGGTACTCTGAGGGAACTCCTCTATGGGGCGGTCTTTTACTGTTTCGTGGCCTCTTGGTCAACGGCATTCTTTTGTATGCTCTCAGAGAGCGCCGGTGGCGGGTAGACTATGGCCTTTGCTTGACGCGCACGATGCTTGCAGTCCCGTATCGAGCAAAAGACGTCCCCGCCCCTCGGGCCGACTTTGGACATCCAGACATTGCCATCATTCTCACCTGCCTCTCTTATTACTACGCTGGCCTAAACGAGGAGCAGCTCCGACGATGTTTCGAAACCTTGGCCAAGCAGCAGGATCCATCATTGGATTACAGTTTGTGGGTTGGTGACTACTCCTTCGTGCCAGAATCCCTGTGGACGTTTACTGGAATCAATATCGAGTCAGTGGAACAGTGGGACAAGCATCTGTTTCCACTGTTCTCCAAGAATCGGGCAACAGTGGATTTCTACCTCGCCAAGGTCGTGTTCCCGAGAGAGGCCAAGGAGTTCCCTTTGAAACTGTCGTGTTCAGGTTGGGATTTGGCAGAGAAGAGAGGTCGTTTACTTACCGGTGAGTTGGGACTGATCCGATTCGACCGTCAAGGCTCATCAACGCAACTATACCTCAGGATTCTCAGGGACAAACGATGGGCAATATTTATTACCCCTGCCCGTTGCTCAGCGTGATCCAGATCATCAACGAGGTACCAATGCAAAGGTTTTGTCCCATCTTCTACAGCCAGAAAACAAGCACTACATGTGCATGACTCACGCGAACGGCGAGCGGCTATCCACGCGTGAATTCCTGAAAGTCTTGGTTACCCAAAAGCCCGAGATTCGAGTCCTATTGGATGTAGGCGCACAAATGCTTGATCTTCAAAACGAAGAAGTTGCTAAAGCGTGGCTGGAAGTTGTTCCAAATGCATCTGCCGCGATATACTTCAACGAAGACGACGAGCTGATGGTCCGCACACGAGCTGGTGGGGCACAGCTCCTCCGATCGTCACCACTCGCGCAGCAATTAGACCAATGTGTCATATACCTCGACGACGCTCATACGCGTGGGACAGATATCAAATTCCCCAACGGATTCCGCGCTGCCGTGACGCTTGGTCCTAAAGTCACAAAGGATCGTTTGGTCCAAGGTGCGCACGGTTTTTGTGATATCATATCATTACTCTCATCGTCTGTCCCTGATAGGCTGTATGCGGATGCGAGAGCTTGGCCACAGTCAATCTGTCATGTTTTTCGCCCCCTTCGAAGTTGACTGGCGTGTCCGTTCTGTGTCCAGAAAGGGTCCTTCTGAAGCCGTCAACAGCATGGATGTCATACAGTGGGCTATACAAGAGACATGGGAATATATTCAGCGCTGGGCACCTCACTGGGCGATACAAGGGATGGACCATACATCCCGATATGCTGCTTGGACTGGCTTCTGTGATGACCGCCTGACCTCGCGAGGACTAGGGGCCAAGTGGCTTCAGCCGGAAGCCAAGAAATTGAAAGATCTTTATGCTCCGCGTAATGCTTTGGACTCCGCCTCTTTCACCAACCCAGACATCCAGCAGCGCTGCGCTGATCTTGGGGTTGTGTCGCTATACTCCATGGGCATGGACGAAGAACAAGAGCGGGAAGTCGTGTATGAACCCAGTCGCAAGTCAGATGTGAGACGACCCCCAAGGGTATCACCGGCAAAGCATTCGATTCGTCAACGTGTTGTAAATCTCGTAAGGACCGGTGTCGCTCAGATACAGCCCATTTCCCCCTCGAAGCAAGCATTCAAGCCGGCATTCAGCACTCTTGAAATGACGGCTGCAGCTGTTAAGAAGCCAGACATCTGGAGTCAGTCGGTTTTGACAACTGTAGATTTTGAGCAGACCGTTCAAGGATCTGGGAAGAGCGACAACTACCTGCGGCCCGTCCACTGGATCATTTCCGTAAACACAGGTTCCAATGAACTACTTGTCATTTTAAGCCCCTACGAAGCCAATTGCTTGTTACCCCATATTAGGTCGAGCAAACACGTTCACCTTCATCTGTACACACCACGTACCACCAAGTCAATGAAATCATGCGACGACCTTGCCTTGTATAGCATCCCCGCCGCCCGCAATGGATGGGTTCCACGCCCCTCTTGTATGGATCAGTTGAACGTATTTGCTGGGCAGCTATACCTGAAAGACCACAAGACATACGTTCGGTTATGTCGTTTCCTTGTCGTGTATGTTGGGGCCCGGTACGCCGAAGAACACCCGCAGGTTCGGTTAGCACACGCGATCTCCACCAGTAGATCCAATGTCGCGCTTAGGACGTTGGTAGATTTTCGCTGCAAGGGCGGTGACTTTACGTCGACGCACATGGGGAAAATACTGTACGGGCGGCTACTCTACAGAGGTGATTTCGACTTCGTACGTGTCGTGTTTGCGTCTGTCTTCTCGATTGGGGGTCACTAACGGTCTGGATGGTACGTTGCTACTCTTTAGGATTCGAAGCCACTTGTATCCAACGACGATAGACTGCGGGCGGAAGTCGACTTTGACCATTGTACGATGATTTCGGAATGCTAAGTGCTTTCAAGTCTTTATTGTGTGAAAGACAACGTCGCCTCATTGATCCCCGACTCCATTAATGGAGGTGGAGGGTTTCGTCAGCTAGATTGTACGTCAAAATTCTACTGGTTTCTGCTTACTAGTATTTGTTTCGTCGCATCGAGTTAGCCTCCAAACCTTCAGATGCAAGTCTTTTTTCTTTTCCATGCATGCTAAGAAGCTGTGCAGGTTTGTGGACGGGCTACCGTATCATGTACCCTGTCTTATTAGTGAGGTCCACCTTCCACCGACCCACCCTCATAATGTCCCTGACTACTATACCATACTATCCGAGTCAGAACACATGAATATATTTGCTTCCTGAAAACGTCTGTAACTGGCTGGCAGAAAAAATCCGCACCGTATTCACGGCAATTTTGACTTCGTTGGTTTTGTTGTCGCGACGCGTATACCTGCGGGTTAGTGAAGGTCCGACACGGCAACAGAGACATCAAGGCAAGGGTGAGGGTATGATCCGCTAGCAGACAGCACGGAGTCTGCGAGCACACGAGTACGGGCCCGCCAGCAGATGATGTGGTTCGTATCCACGCCACGTATGCAACAGCGATGGCGGGCTACCAGTGGGGGTGACGGCGGGTGGGGGCATGGCACAGTTGCACCTGGGGGAGACCGGCAGGGTAAGACAGGGCGGGAGGAAACGGGCCGAGGGCGGCGCGACACAGAGCTACGGAGATATGAGAAGGGGAAAGTGAGGCCCAGCGCGCACAAGCACGGGCTCGCCAGCGGACGGTTCGATCTGCTGACAGGTCGTGCTCACGAGCGCGTCAGTTTATTGGGAGAGTCGGGGGTTGGTGCCCCGCGGCTAATTATGTAAGCATATTACCGCACGTAGAACGCGGCCTAAACGAGTTCTGAATATCTCTATCAACTTCTCCCTGTATCTCGGTGTTCAGAAATCCAAACATCAATTGCCTGAATGTCTCACACTGTCCTTGACCCTGGGGACATTCGTACATCGACATATGTCATCACTCATGTGTTCTGTCCCCTCCGGCTTCCTGGCACGGATGACCATAGCATCCGCAATGACTATTCTCTGGCCAGAGTGGTGGCTACTGCTGCCCATACCTACAGTGATCACGTTAGCCAAGCAAATATTCTTCAGTGGAGTGGAATTTCCCAAATGCTGGAAAATCTAGTAGCGGCTACCGCCCAGTCTGAAGGCTTGGATAGGCTTCAAATTATCTCTCAGTTTAGCGGTATGAATGTAGGAGGTAACCATTCAGCTTTCCATAATATCCTAGAGACTCACAGTGTGCAGATGTTCTTGCATTGCCTATCCGAGCCCAAAATGCGGGGGTCGTGTTCAGGAAGCAAAAGGATACCGTCATCTTCGAGTCATTCGAGCTGTCCCCGATGGCTATGAATGTGATAACGACAAAAGGAAAGCTCATCTGCTCATACCCCGGTCCCGCAATCGAGATCCCCAACGGGATATTTGATGACAAGGACTTTCTTTCAGAGCTCGTGGACTTCCTTGTTCACATGCACGATGACAATCTTGATGCAGCTTCAAAGTTATCTGGCTTCAGAGACGCTGTCCATCCACGCTATATCACAGAACTACTTACCGGGATCTTGAGGGGCGTCGGTCGCCCTGCTAACATCACCCGGATCAGCAAACGCGTGGGCGATGACATTGTACGGACCGACCCAAAGCTGCCGCCATGGCGGCGATCATCACTTTGGCTTCTCATCAGGGTTATCCTTCAGACGACACTCGACCGGTCTGATCTCGGACATTATACCTACAAGGAATTCATGCTGTTCTTCATGTGTTGCCTCGTGGACGAAAAGACTTGTGCGGGCCTCTCCAGTGATCTCCTCTATTGGATGTCAGCTAAAATCAGTCGACGCTTACGGAAACTGGGCACGGTACCGGAGTGGCTGTCGAGGACTGTATTGGAGACATGCACTCTTCTTCGCTCGGTCACTGACAACCGGTGGCAACAGATACAAGCTGCTCAGCGTGTATCTCCTGAATGGACTCCCTCCCAGCTTAACCTCACGCGAGACATCCATTTGTCTCTCTTGAGTAGCGAAAAATATATTCGCAACTCTCTTACTAATCACAAAACCGGTCATGCCGTTAAACGCTCAGGCTTCCGTCCTGACCATCCTCCCCGAGGTTCTCTTGACGACTTTCTGAACTCTAACGGGGATTTCTTCGAACAAGTTTATCGTACTGAACCCCACATCGCCCTCTATGACGTCGAGCATGCGGTTGAGCAGGGTATCGATGTCTGGGTTAGCCAGGTTACAAACAACGAGGGCGCTTGCGTACACTTGGAGGCCCTCGCTCAGAAATACTTCTCGCGTGCATTAGAGACATATGTGAACAACCCAGAACTTCTTTCGGTCGCGCTATTGACCATGATCGAGTTTTGCATTGCACTTGATAAAATCGCTATCAAGAAGACTCTTATGGCTGCCGAATACTCTCCTCCGAGTCATGTCCTCACGGGACTTTTGGAAGGTTTGTTGCTTTGCAAGGCTGCTAGCTTTCGTCGTCTCCATTATGTACATGAATACCTGTCTCTCCGCCACGTCAAATTACCAAGACTGCGCCAGCGGCCGGTTACAGTTGAAGAAAGTTTGCCTGCACGCCTCCAGGCTCAAGTTGTAAAAGCAGTGGGGAGCGACAGCAGGAAGTGTTGCACGTACGAGCTTCCAACTGGGCCGTACCTCAACTTATGGAAATATGTTTATTCCACCTCTCACACGTCAAACGAAGTCATCGCAAACCAAGTTGACTGCCACAAAGACCTCTCCATTCATGAATATATGGCATTCGGCCACCTGCGCAGCGGAGACTTACTTCAATGGCTCAATATACTGCGGGAGCTTCGGGGCCGATCTTTGACTTTCCGTCGCCCAGAAGTCCACATGCTGTTAGCCCAGGCAATGACTCAAGTCGGGCCGCTCAAGAACACGGGCTTTACATGGCATGAGGAGATACAGCAACCAGCCTTTTGTTATGCGCTTCTGGGAGAGCTTCGGAGCCTTGCCCGTGACGTCGAAGCGAACTGGAAGGAAGCAGTGACGATGGATACCATTTCATTCATGCTTCGTCGTCTACTTGCGTCCAGCCCCGATGAAGCTGTCTCACTGGAAGCACTTGGTCTTCTTCGTACCGTGCGTCGCAAGGTATTTTTTTGGGTTGAGGAATTATCAGCTCAGCTCGCGAGGATGCCAAGGGACGGTGGATCTCGTGTTGTTTTGTGGGACACGGCCGCCATTTGTCGAAGCACGTTTGACGTGGATCCTGTCATGATCCCAAAGGTCCTTCATTCGCCGGAAGATACGGAGATATTGCTCACATGCACCATGACGATCTACGATAACATGCCTACCGTGGTCTCTGACCTCCCCGCGTACTCGCGGTTACTCCTTGACAGAGACCGCCGCCTCTCTTTTGTCCTTGAGAGCGTCACAAGCAACATTATTCGGGCTGACCCAAGCGGCGAAGATATCAATCGTGTGGTTCGCAAATTTTGGTCTGACTACCACCCTGGTCCAGCGTGGACGCAGTTGGAAGCTCCGAACTCGCGCTGGTTTTTTAGCATGACTGCACCACCGGCGGGCCAGCGTCCGCGAACAGTGCATTTCAACATCCTTGACGGGTCTCTCTTAGTCGATGGGAAACCGCTGGGAACGTGGCTACCAAACGAATACGGGCGGCACCCATTATACAAGCTAATATTTGGCGAGGCGAGTCTCGCAGTTGATCAATACCGTTGTACAAGTTACTAATCACTCTTACAGCAAATTATCCGGGTTACACAAAGTGATATCCCCGGAATGGATTATTCGACGAGAGGCACGATCTCTGATCACCAGGTGAGTACGCATCTCTGGTGTGCGGAACTTCCACAACTCAGATGGCACGCTCAGGTATCCTTTTGTCTCAAAAATGGCTCAGATCTGGTAATTCGAGCAAAACGGAAACGAACGAGTACTGTTGATTCAGATATCATTCAGCTCATCCCTCATGAGATGCTGAAGGATGACCTGCCGGCGGTATTAGTCGAGAGTCATGCTCATTGGTTGAATCTTTCCACATCCATCATGGAGATTCGCCCCTTTGACACGCTTTGGGAAGAATCGTCACAGAACTGGAGAGTCGATTACACTCCCGGTCACTATCGGCTATGGAGGGGCCGTGAGTGTCTCGTGGACGTTCGAAGCCAATCGTGGCGCATGGTGTCAGGTCTTTTAAGACCACTTAGTGCACCCCAAGATCTCATTATTAGTGTCTCTCCATTCGTCGCTGGCCAATCTATGTCGTCACCACGGCTATCAGTTGCCTTGCCGCGCTATGACCTCTCCTTCTATGTTGATGAAGATGGGGATCTTCAGTCTCGCAACTTCCAGCGCATGATTTATGACAAGGATCAATCTATCGGTACTCTATTTGGGCTGGTCAATCGACTGGTACTTCGACCAAAGGCTAGAAATGTCGATGCTGTTGGCCTCACCCCCCGATATGTCATCATCCCTGATGGTGGTGTTTTATTCCACATGAATAACCACCACGTCCATGTCCTAATTAGCACCCCTCCCTCAACCCTCAAGCGGATTGCGTACGAAACTTACAGAATTGACACCGACCTGGGCTGCTTAACAGGAAACTGCGTTGTAACAAGCAAACTTTACTGTGCTTACTTACATGCACTAACCAGCGGATGTGGTGCGGATCCACTTACTGGGAGGTCTGGTACGGAGGAAGCGTTGTCCATACTCCAGTCGGCGAGTTGCTGCTCAAACGTGAGACTCAGCGCTCGCGATGCACAACTTCTGAACTTGATTGCATCGATATGTCGTTCACCTACGTGGGACCCGATCGGTGGCCAGGTGGAGTTACGCAGCGCACCAGTGTATTCGCAAAATTATGGGCTGTACTTAGTGTCGAAAGCTATAAAGGAACGGTACGAGAGAGCTCAAGCGATTTCAAACGCGAGACCATCCAGTCCTTTATTTGCAAGATTTCCATTGGACGAAGCTCGCATGAAGCGCAGAGCACTACGGGTCGCGTATCTATTTCCATCCGATCGTTCTACCCAACTTTCACAGTCAAATCTAGATACTCGGTATCCTGCTAGAGATCGGGCAGCTTCAGTGGGGGAACACCGCGCTTACATTGCGGCGACATACGCTTACCGTCGAACCGCAACAAGCACCGTGACAAAGGATGTACTATGGGAGATACTGGAATCACGGTTGGGGAGGAGGAAGGCATATAGGAACATCAAACTGTCCCTCCGATATGACAAGTCATGGTTGACTCCCGATCTTCCATTGATATGGCTCAAGATGTACAATCTTTTGCGGAAAAGCGGCGAGGAAAAATGGTTTCGGTTGCTTTTCTCCCTGCCCGCCATGGCATATGCCTCGCCGAGCTTGAGCAACCTCGTTCCCGTGCTCGTAGCCTTTGCGTCTCACTCGCAATTTCGCCTTGAGGACCCGCCCCGCTATGATTTCTATCCCATCTCCGTGGGATGTCAGCCTTCTTTTGATACTTTGCATCACTGCATCATTGAATGCGCCTACCCCTTCGAACGCAGTCCCGAATGTTGGAAGCCTCCAAAAAAAAAGGAACACCCCGGTGACTTGAAGCAACGTCGATTTAGAATGTACGACAACAGACGATGCTCGGATGCAAAAGCGACAGCCAACGACCTGCTCGTCGCCTGGCCGTGTGAGAGTTCCCCACCTTGCTCACTCAACCCGAAGTTGTATAACATGGCAAAATTGGCATCCCAACTTGACCCCTGCTTTTCTGATTGCTTCCGTAACCACGAACTTCGAGAGCATTTG
This sequence comes from Boletellus ananas, assembly GCA_038089895.1. Lineage (NCBI taxonomy): Eukaryota > Fungi > Basidiomycota > Agaricomycetes > Boletales > Boletaceae > Boletellus > Boletellus ananas. The sequence goes on along the minus strand of JBBPLS010000128.1, from coordinate 42,687 downwards.
ACACGTGTTCAGCAAATTTTGAACGGCCTGCGCTCCCAAGCTTCCCCTCCCTCCGACACTTACTCATTTGACCCCCCGCAGAGTATCCCCGCCTGTATCCCATGGCAGATCTCCATAGACCGGCTGTTCGCCAGACCTGCGCCATCACTGCGAGCACGTAATAAAGTGTCTCAATATCCCGAGAGGACCTCCAGAAACACCGACAGTTTGCCAGTGTCTGACTGCACCCAGTTGCATCAATTAATCTCCACCGTTGAAGTGCACGCAACGAATCAATTTCAACGGCAATATGTCTCGGCCCTCCGCATTAGCGCAGAATGTTTTAATAGCGAAATTGCCGCCCACAGAGCGGTGACACTGCCTAGTGTGGAGGCACTTGTTGATCACTATGGGAGGTGCAAGGTCAGCTATACCGAAGCTCTTCACCATCTCCAGCGGTATCTGGGCCCGAGAGCGCCAAGTGAACGAGCTGCCGAGCAGAGTGGTCAATGGCCATGCATCACTGCGTACACGCTCTTTCGGTGCCTTGCGTCGAACTCACCGATAACACTTCCTGGAAATTGGAAGAAGTGTCTCATTCAGTTGACTTTACTCACACTCGAGCTACAACGTGCTCGCAGGCTTCTGCTGCTGCGCTTGGACGATCACGACGAAGAGTTCTGCAAGGAGTTACAGAATGAGGGTTGCGATGGGTGGGATGTCGGGGCATATCCTGACTGGCTGCTGATCCAGGTGGGTTTCCTATGGTATGGACGTATATACCAGCTGACTTGTTCGCATTAGTTGCAAGGGAACTTTTTGATTCGTCGCGTACAGGCTGAGGTAGCGAGTGCAATGATATCACCACACCCGGATGGAAATACGGCCATGCAACTCAACATAGGTGACGGCAAGACATCCGTCATCATCCCGATTATCGCAGCTGCTCTTGCGGATGGCGAACAGCTCGTTCGCGTCATTGTTCCAAAGCCATTGACACCGCCGAGCCTTCACATTCTCGCAGATCGGCTTGGCGGACTCACGAACAGACGAATATACCACCTCCCCTTCTCTCGCTTCCTCGAGGTCAATCCGCAGAAAGCAGATTCCCTTCATGAAATCATGTTGGAATGCATGCAGGAATGTGGGGTTTTGGTCCTTCAACCGGAGGATGTTCTGGCCCTCAAGTTAGTAAGTGTGGAGAAGCAGCTGCCCGAGGAAGCAGACAAGCAATCGGCGCGTTCATTACTGAACCACCAGAGGTGGCTCCACTCTCACACGCGAGACATTTTGGATGAAATCGATGAGATACTTGATGTTCGTTCTCAATTGATATTCACTCTCGGTCGCCAGCAACATATGGAAGGCTGCCCCGAACGATGGACCACAACTCAACAGGTTCTCGGCCTCGTTGCCAAGTATGCATCATCTCTTCGAGGGTGGTTCCCGCTTGGAGTAGAATATGAACCTGGATCTCCAGGGTCATTTCCTTACTTTCGTATTTTGCAAGAAGATGCAAGTCAAAAGTTAGTTTCGTGCATAGTCGACGACGTCATGGAGGGTGTTCTTCCGGGCCTCAATTTTGCGGAGCTTAGCTCAAGCCTCGGGAATGCAGTTCGAAGCTTCATATCGTGTCGAGATGTTTCACTTGCAGTGGTTCAACAAGTGAAAGAGTACTCTGAACGAACACCTTTATGGGGTAGTCTGTTACTGCTCCGTGGACTCTTGGCCAACGGCATTCTTTTGTTCACTTTCAGAGAGCGGCGATGGCGGGTAGACTATGGTCTCTTCCTAATGCGCACTATGCTCGCAGTACCATATCGAGCAAAAGACGTCCCAGCACCACGGGCTGACTTTGGTCATCCGGACATCGCCATCATCCTCACCTGCCTCTCTTATTATTACACCGGCCTAAAGGAAGAACAGCTCCGACTTTGTTTCGAAATTTTATTCCATCAGCAAGACCCTTCCTTGGAATACGATTTCTGGGTCCGTGACCACTCGGCCGTGCCGGAATTCTTGCGGATGTTAACTAGTATCAATATCGAGTCGATGGAACAGTGGAACAAGTATGTACTTCCACTTTTCTCCAAGAATCGAGCGACAGTGGATTTCTACCTCGCCAAGGTCGTGTTCCCGAGGGAGGCTAAAGAGTTTCCTTCGAAACTGTCGAGCTCTGGTTGGGATTTAGCAGAGAAGAAAGTGCGTCCGCTGACCGGTAAGCTGAGACCAAGATCATTTGATAGTCTGAACTCTTCAACTCAGCTATACTGCAGGATTTTCGGGAACGAATGACGGCCAATATCTATTGCCCTTGCCCATCGCCCAGCGCGACCCTGATCATCAACGGGGAACGAATGCGAAGGTTCTATCGTACCTTTTACAGCCGGAGAACAACTACTACATGTGTGCGGCCCGCCGCAATGGCGAGCGGCTGTCTACACACGAACTCCTGGAAATCCTGGTTTCCCAGAGGCCCAGGATTCGGGTTCTATTAGATGTAGGTGCCCAGATGCTTGACCTTCAAAACCATGAAGTGGCCAAGGCATGGCTGGACATCTCCCCTAATACCTTTGCTGCTATATATTTCAGCGATGATGATGAGTTGATGGTGCGTACACGAGACGGCAGTACACAGTTCCTCCGATCCTCGCCATTCGCACAGCAGTTAGACCAATGCATCATATACCTTAACGACGCTCATACGCGTGGGACAGATATCAGATTCCCCAGCGGATTCCGGGCTGCGGTGACGCTTGGTCCGAAAGTCACCAAGGATCGTTTGGTTCAAGGTACGTACGGTTTGTATCGTATCTTTTCATCGCTCCAATCCTTTCGCATTCATAGGTTGTATGCGAATGCGGAAACTAGGCCACAATCATTCTGTCATGTTTTTCGCACCTCTTGAGGTTGACTGGCGTATCCGTTCTGTATCTCGCAAACACCCTTTGGGCATCATCGACAGCATGGATATCCTACAATGGGCCATTCAAGAGACGTGGGAGTACATTCAGCGGTGGACGTCTCATTGGGCGGTACAAGGGATCGATCATACAGCCCGATATTCTGCCTGGGCTAGCTTTTGCGATGGCCAGCTGACCTCACAAGGACTAGTGGACAGGTGGCTTCGGCCGGAGGCCAAGAGATTGGAAGATCTATATGTTTCTGGTAATGACTCGGACTCTGCCTTCTTGAACAGTCCGGATATCCGTCAGCGCTGTAACGATCTTGGGGTCGTGTCGCTATACTCCTCTGTGGTGTGCGAAGAACAAGAGCGGGAAATCGTTCATGAGTCCGCGGAGAAGCCCAATAACAGACGACCGTCGCCGAGGGCAACACCAGCGATGCATTCGCTCAGTCGAGGTGTCGTCGATTTTGTAGAGACTGGTAACGTTCAGACGATTTCCTTCTGGACTCGGAAGCGAGCGTTCAAGCCAGCTTTCGATACTCTTAGCGAGACCTCTGCAGCCTCCGAGAAGCAATCTATTTGGAGTCGGTCTGTGCTAACAACCGTGGACTTCGAGCAGACCGTTCAAGCATCTGGAAGGAAAGACGACTACTTGCGCCCTGTCCACTGGATCGTTTCCACAAACAGACGTTCCAACCGGTTACTTGTCATTTTAAGTCCCCATGAAGTGACCCGCTTGCTACCAGACATCAGATCGAGCGGTAAAGTTTATCTCCATCTGTATACACCACGCATCAGCAAGTCGATGAAACCATGCGACGACCTTGCTTTGTACAGTACCCCCGCAGTCCCTGATGGTTGGGAACCCCCTACGCTTGCTATGAATCAATTGAACGTGTTTGCTGGGCAACTGTATCTAAAGGACTACGAGACATACGTTCAGTTGTATCATTTCCTTTGCGTGCAAGCTGGGGATGTGCAAGGTGAAGACTCCGGAGTCAAGGTTCGACGCAATGGATTCACTGTGACCCTCCCAAAGAAATGGCGAAAGGACCTGCCGACTCAGTTCACGTCAAGTTCGGTCAACGTTGCACTCAAGGCGTTGATGGATCTTCGTTGTCATGGCGGCGACTTTGCGTCGACGGATATGGGGAAAATGCTTTATGGACGGCTACTTTACAGAAGAGATTTCGATGCTGTACGTGTCATATTAGCGTCTGTCTTGATTGAGCTACTGACACTCTGGATGGCACGTCCCTGTGCTTCAGAATTCGAAACCACTTGCGTGCAACGATGATAGACTCAGGGATGAACGGGACTTCGGGTTTAACTGTTGTGAAACTCTGTAAGTGTGCATTCGTTGAACTATCGGTATCGTCGCGTGTTGTTGTTATGTGTTTGAATCACCCCTTCACTTCCTATGCGTACATATCATCCCGAGAACTTGATAGTAATATTATTGTGCGCCGAAGATTCTAAGTACTCACAGCCTCCGAGCTCCAGTAAGGCACCCTAGGGTTCTCCGATCTCGTGACTTTCTCAGCTCGGCCTGCACCGCCACACCGCAACGCCATGCCATGAGCTCGGACCGTTGGCACGGTGGTGTCAGTTGCCAGTGTCGCCAAACCTCATGTCGGTCCATTAGTATTTGCGGCGTCTGCGTCATATTGACTTCCCTCTGCAGCTTTCCGTTTACGTACGTGCAGTTCTCCCCAACTCTTCTGAACTAAAACGAGATGTTGCCGAAGGGGGGTGGGTTGCCCCAGCCCCGTTTCTCCATCCCACGCAGGCCAGAAGTTCCTTGACTCCCCCCGGGTACGACCTACCTACAACGTAATTCACACTAAGATCTGTGTCGTTCAAGCGTCATTTTCACGCCAACATGAGGGGTTAGCTCGCCTTTTTCAACGCCTGATGGTGTGCAGGCCTCGGCGTGAGCACAAGCCAGAGGTCACTGGTGACCGGTGACCGGTCATTGACTGTGTTTGGGTGGGATGTAATAAGATTCGATCTGTGCGTTTATCCACCAACACATCACAGAAAAGACAGAAGCGGTACAAACCCACGTACACTGTTATAAAGGTTTATAATCGACCTACCATTTCGAAAAAGAGGATTACAAGGAATTAAACCGCTTCTGTTTTATCCGCCAACACAAACCTTCGGCCCACTGGTAGTGTTTGTAGTGATCATGATGAGCGGAGGACTACAGGCTATACGCCTTCCCATTGGTTCTTCTTATCTAACCCGAGGTCATGTGACCTTGAACATGATTCAGGGCAAGTCGACATTCAGCGCTAACTTTCCCCAGCGAAACCCATCTGTGTAAGAAGACCAGTCCATTTTCTCACTAGGTCGGGCACCAGGTACAGCAGTAGTCGAATGCTGTTGACCGGCCCAGGCGATTCCCTGATTTCTGGAGATGGTCATGTCTGGTATCAGCCCGGCCAGTTGTGAGCGCGCTAATTTCGCAGTTTCTGGCACTGCACCCAAACACGTGTTCCGTTTTGCTTTCCTTCTATCGTACCTTTATCTCGCATCCTGTCATCGGGAATGCAGTCGTTTGCCCTCCGAATGGCTCACTCTGTCCTTGACCCGGGGGACGTTGCTGCATCGACATACATAATCACTCATGTGTTCTGTCCCCTCCAGCTTCCTGGGGCGGATGACTGCAACGTCCATAACGACCATTCTCTGGCTAGAGCTATCTCTGTTGCTGCACGTCACTATATTACTTGTCTTAGCAAGACCGATATCATTCAGTGGAATAGTATTGCGCAGGCACTCGAAAACATACACGCCATTGTCCAGTCTAAAAGTTTGGATAAGCTCCAAATTATCTCCTGGTTTAGGGGTATGAGTGTCGGAGGTACGCTTTCGACCCTGCGCTGTGTTTTAGAAACTCACGACGTGCAGACATCCTCGCATTACCTATCCGAGCTCAAAACGCGGGAGTCATATTCAGAAAGCAGAAGGACGTCACCATTTTCGAGTCGTTTGAACTATCCCCGATGGCTGAGGATGTGGCAGCGACAGAAGGAAAGCTTATCTGTTCGTACCCTGGACCCGCCATCGAGATTCCAAGTGACTTATTCAATGACATGAAATTTCTTCCGGAGCTCGTAAATTTTCTTGTTCACATGAGCAATGACGTTCTTCATCCAGCATCAAATCCAAAGCCTTCTGCCTCCGAAGATACGGTCCACCCGCATTATATCACAGAACTACTCACCGGCATCTTGAGAAGCGTCGGCCGGCCTGCCAACATCACTCGGATCAGTAAACGTGTGGGCGATGACGTTGTACGGAACAACTCAAAGTCGCCACCGTGGCGGCGATCATCGCTTTGGCTCCTCATCAGAGTCACCCTTCAGACGACACTCGACCGGTCTCCTCTCGGGCATCATACCTACAAGGAATTCATGCTGTTCTTCATCTGTTGCCTCGTAGAGGAAAGGATTTGCGCAAACCTTTCCAGTGATCTCCTCCAGTGGATGTCAGCCAAAATCAGCCGGCGCCTACTGAAGCTGGGCTCCTCTGCGCCTGAGTGGCTCTCGAGCACCGTATTGGAGGCATGTACTTCACTTCGCTTGATAATTGAAGGCCGGTGGAAACAGGTGCAAGCTGCCCACTCAGCCTGGACCCCCTTCAGACTCAATCTCTCACAAGATGTTCTGTTATCTCTCTTGAATAGTGAAAAATACATTCGCGACTCCCTCGGTGACCACGGCGCTCACCATCCCGTCAATTCCTTCCATCCTAACCATTTCCCCCGATACTCTCTTGATGACTTTCTGAACTCTGATGGGCTTCTCTTCGAAGAAGCATACCGTATCGAACCCTATGTGGCCCTATACGATGTCGAGCACGCGGTCGAGAAGGGTATTGATGGGTGGATTGATCGAGCTGCGGACGGCGATGAAGCCTGCGTCCATCTGGAGGCCTTGGCACAGAGATACTCCTCGTGCGCATCAGAGACATATGCGAATAACCCAGAACTCCTTTCGATCATGCTGCTGACTACAATCGAGCTTTGGGTTGCGCTTGACAAAGTGGTTGTCAGGGAAATTCCTATACTTGCAGACTACTCCCCAGAAGTTCCCACTAAACTTCTGGAAAAGCTATTACTCTTCAAGGCTGTCAGCTTTAATCGTCTCCGCCTCGCGCATGAATACCTCTCCCGCCGCCACTCTCAGTCCCGAAGTCAGCGGTCGGTATTCTCTACGGAAAGTACTACAGAAAGCTTTGCGGTGCGCTTCTTTAGGACATCCGCGCACCTTCAGCACCTCAAGACTCGGATTGAGACGGCGGCACGGCTTGAAGTTTATAACAAAGTTACCGAGCTCCAGGAGATGAATGCTCGCCATGCTAAAGCTCTGAAAATGGAGGCGTCGACTGGTATCAAACACGACGGCATGTCGATAGCCGTGCACGAGTGGCCATTGCCTGCCAGCGAACTCGAGGCCGATGTTGTTATGTTGGAATTGAACTGCCCCGTCTCTTTCGACATGTGGCGATCTGCCACATTTCATCTTTTGGTCGATTTATGTTCTCCGTCCACTGAGAACTTAGCCACTCCCTACATGGGGCTCGGCGATTTTCATCCGCTCTCACCATATCTTGTCAAGCACCCGAGATCACGAATTTCTCTTGGTCTTGGTCCAAGGGGTCCCAACTCTTCACTCAGAGTGTCCATCCCTGCTAAACTGGAGAAGGTCGCCATAAATAACCAGTTGAACTTTTCTGCTGTCGATGTGAAGACCGGTCTACTTGTCGCTAGGGCGCTGGGTCGCAGTGACGTGAGGGTGCACTACACATACAAGCTTCCAAGTGGGCCATACCGTAATCTACAAAAATATGTTGGTTCCACCTCCCACACGTCAAACCAGGTCATGGCAAACCAAGCTGACTGCGACAAAGACCTTTCGATCCATGAATACATGGCATTTGGACACCTCCGTAGTGGAGACTTACTTCAATGGCTGAACATTTTGCGGGAGCTTCGCGCCCGATCCCTGGCCTTTCGCCATCCGGAAGTTCACATGTTACTAGCTCAGGCCGTCGCTGAAGTTGGACCCCGGGGCAATGCAGGTTTAAAGTGGCATCAAGAGATACAAAACCCCGTCTTTTGCAGTGCCCTCTTGGGAGAGCTTCGAAGTCTCGTCCGTGACGTCGAGTCGAACTGGCAGGAAGCGGTAACGATGGATACCATTTCGCTCTTACTTCGTCGTCTGCTTGTGTCCAGCCCTGGCGAAGCTGTCACTCAGGAAATAATTGGTCTTCTTCGCACCGTACGTCGCAAGGTGTTTTCTTGGGTACAGGAGCTTTTAACTCAGCTCGCTACTGTCCCGGAAGATGACGGCTCTCGTATGGTTCTGTTGGACACAGCCGCCATCTGTCGAAGCACATTTAACGTAGACCCTTCCATGGTTCCAAAGGCTCTCCATTCGACAGAAGATACCGAGATTTTACTTGCATGCGCCATGATGATTCATGACAATATGCCTAGCCAGGTCTCTCGTCTCCCAGCGTATTCGCAACTGCTTCTTGACCGAGACCGTTACCTCTCTCTGGCTCTCGAACATATCATCAGCGATGGTATCCGGTCTGACTCAGGTGGGGAAGGCATCAACAATGCGATCTACAGGGTTTGGCCCAACTACTATCCTGGCTCGAAGTGGACGCAGTTGGAAGCCCCAAACTCGCGCTGGTTTTTTAGCACGACCGCACCACCGGCAGGCCAGCGTTCGCAAGCAGTGCATTTTAACGTACTTGACGGATCACTCTTTGTAGACGGAAAGCCTCTTGGAACCTGGTTGCCAGACGAATACGTGCAGCATCCGCTATTTAAACTAATCCTTGGCCAGGTGCGTTTCGCCGTTTTTCAAGACAGCCTGGGTAACTGAAAGTTCTTACAGCAAACGCTCAAGGTCACACAAAGTGATCTACTGGGAATGAATTACTCGACGAGAGGTGTGATCTCTGATCATCTGGTAAGCTCGCATTTCGACATTCGCAGCAAACTGACTGAGGTAGCACACTCAGGTGTCGTTCTCCCTTAGACACAATTCAAATCTGGTGATTCGAGCGAAACGGAAACGGATGGACGCCAGTGATTCAGATATTATCCAGCTCATCCCTCATGAAAAACTGGTGGGAGACTTGCCGACGGCATTCATCGAGGGACATGCCCACTGGTTGAACCTTTCCACTTTAACCATAGAGATCCGTCCTCTCGACGCACTTTGGGAGTCGTCTCCAGGGAACTGGAGAATTGATTGCACTCCGGGGGAATATTGCATGTGGAAGGGCAACCAGTTCCTCGCCGACATTCGAAGCCAGGCATGGACCACAGTCTCCAGCCTCTTACGCCCGCTAGGTGCCCCGCAGGATCTCATTGTCACCATTTCACCACTCGAGTCCGGCCAATCTACGTCACCACAGTTATCAGTCGTCTTGCCGCGTTATGACCTCTCGTTTTATGTTGATGAAGATGGAGACCTCCAGTCTCGGAATATCCGTGGCATGGTTTATGACGAGGATCAATCCATTGGCACTCTGTTTGGGCTGGTCAATCGACTGGTACTTCGGCCGAAGACTAGAGACGTCGATGCTGTCGATCTCATACCCCGATGTGTGATCATCCCTGACGGTGATGTTTCATTTCGAATGGATGGCCATCACGTCTGTGCCGAAATCACCACCCCTTCTAGCCTCAAGCGGATCACGTACCAGACCTACAGAGTCAGTGCAGATCTCGGTTGCTTGACTGGAAATTCTACATTGACGAGCAAGCTGTACTGCGCCTACCTGCATGCCCTGACCAGCGGATGTGGCATAGATCCGCTTACGGGGAGGTCTGGTACGGAAGAAGCGCTGTCTGTACTCCTGTCAGCGAGCTGTTGCTCAAACGTGAGGCTCACCCTTCGTGATGCGGAGCTTCTGAGGTTGATCGCATCGATATGTTGTTCACCCACATGGAACCCAACCAACGAGTCCGTGCAGGAGGCAGTATTGCCCAGTTTACCCGCATATTCGCAACATCATGGATTATATGTCCTGTCGAAAGCAATCAAGGAGCGCTACGAGAGGTCCCGGCCATTTTACTCAAGGAAATCGAGTTCCTTGTTTGCAAAATTTCCCTCTAACGAGACTTGCCCGAAGCGCAGGGCACAACGGGTTGCGCATCTATTTCAATGCGAAGATTCTTTCCAGCGTTCCGGGTCGGATTTGGATGTCCGGTACTCTGTGAAGGGCTTCTCGGAGGCGGGATCGGAAACGCATGCCTACACTGCGGCGACTTGCGTATACCGCCGGGCTGGCGTGGGGACAAGAGACATATGGAAAATGGTGAAGTCATGGAAGGAGGTGTCCGGGGACACTGATTGGTCGCTTCGGTATAGCAGATCATGGCTGGTTCCGAATCTACCGCTGATATGGCTCAAGATGTATAATCTGCTGCGGGCCACCGACGCGAGAAAATGGTTTCAGCTACTTTTCTCTCTGCCCGCCATGGCATATGCCTCACCAGACCACAGGGATCTGGTTCCTATACTTGTAGCATTCGCATCGCAACCGCAGTTCCAGTTTGAGGATCCACCCTCTTATGATTCGTATCCTATCTCCGTGGGATATCAGCCTTCTTTGGACATCTTGCGCGACTACGTTATTGAATGCGCCTACCCTTTCGAACGCATTTCTAAAAGTCTGAGACACGCAAAACCTCACGAAAGCTCAAATGAGTTAAAACGACACGAACTTCAAACGTATCAAAACAGACGGCACCTGGATGCCGATGCAACAGCTGAAGAGTTGCTTGCCGCCTGGCCATGTGAAACGCCCCCAACTTGCTCCTTGGACCCCCATTTGTATGATGCAGCTAAATTGGCATCTAGAGTCAAGCAGTGCTTTTCTGACCGCTTCCGTAATCTCAAACTTCAGGAGCACCTGACACGAGTCCAGCAAATTCTAAACAACTTGCGCTCTGCGGCTTTCCCGCGCTCTGCCACCTTGCCATATTCATTCCAGCCCTCGGAAAGGGCTCCTCCTCGTGCCCCATGGCAGGTCCTCGTAGATCAGTTATTCGCCAGACCTGCGCCACCATTACCAACATGTAATAAACTCCCTCGACACCCTGCCCCTGCTAAAAACACCAACAACCTGCCTTCTCATCATGCTTCATTGTATCAGTTAATTACCGCGGCCGGGGCAAACGCATCGAATCAATTTCAGCGCCAATATGTCTCGGCGCTCCATACTAGCGCAAAACACTTTGGAAGCGAGCTGACACCTCATGAGGCGATTCTACCTACCGTGGAGGTGCTTATAGACTATTACGCTGCGCGCCGAGCCAGCTATAACGAAGCTCTTCGCCATCTCCGGACTTATCTGGGGCCCAGAACGCAAAGTGAACAGGCAGTTGAACAGAGCGGCCAATGGCCACGAGTCACAGCACACAGGCTTGTTCAGTTTCTCGCATCAAACTCCCCGACGAAACTTCCCAACGATTGGAAGAGGTGTCTCACGAGGCTCACTCTACTAGCGCTCGAGGTGCAACGTGCTCGGAGACTGATTCTGCTGCACTGCGACAACCATCTTGAAGAGTTCTGCAAAGAGCTACAAAACGAAGGATGTGATGGCTGGAAGGCGGAGACGCATCCAGACTGGCTATTGATCCAGGTGTGTTTGTCATCGTATGGATGTATATATTTGCTCATGCTATTTACCTACATTAGCTGCAAGGCAATTTTTTGATTCGCCGTGTTCAGGCTGAGGTTGCAAATGCGATGATATCACCTCGCTGGGGCAGCAATGCCGCCATGCAACTTAATATGGGCGAAGGGAAGACGTCTGTCATTGTTCCTATCGTCGCGGCTGCTCTTGCGAATGGCACACAGCTCGTTCGTGTCATCGTTCCGAAGCCACTGACAACGCACACACTTCACGTTCTCGCGGATCGGCTTTGCGGACTCACGAACAGACGACTATATCACCTCCCATTCTCTCGCTCCCTCGTGGTCAATACTGAGAGGATTGCCTCTCTACGTCAGATCATGTTGGAATGCATGCAGGAGCGTGGTGTTCTGGTCATTCAACCGGAACATGTTTTGTCCCTCAAACTCGTCAGTGTGGAAAGGCAGTTGCCCGGGGAAGCGGACGATCGGCTGGCGCGCCCGTTACTGGACCTTCAAAGGTGGCTTCACTCTAACGCAAGAGATATTTTAGACGAAATAGACGAAATTCTTGACATTCGTTCCCAATTAACATTTACTATCGGTCGTCAGCAACGCGTAGAAGGCTGTCCCGAACGATGGATCACAATGCAACAAATTCTCGGCCTTGTTGGCAAGTATGCGCCATCCCTTCGAGAGCTATTTCCCCTTGGAGTAGAATACGAGCCCGGTTCATCTGGGTCCTTCCCCTACCTTCGTATTTTGCAGGAAGATGCCGGCCAAAAGTTGGTCTCATGGATAGTGCAAGACATCATGGAAGGTCTCCTTCCAAGTTTCAATTTTGGACAACTTAGGCCGGATCTCAAGGATGGCATTGAACGCTTTATATCGCACCAAGACGTCCCACCCGCAGTGGTTCAAAAAGTGAGGAATTACTCTAGACGGTCTCCTCTGTGGGGTGGTTTGCTATTGCTGCGTGGCCTGTTGGTCAACGGGATTGTTTTATATGCCTTCAGAGAGCGCCGGTGGCGGGTGGACTATGGACTCTGCCTAGCGCGTACTATGCTTGCAGTTCCATATCGAGCCAAAGACGTCCCCGCTCCACGGGCCGACTTTGGACACCCGGACATTTCCGTCATCTTCACCTGCCTCTCATATTACTATACCGGCCTAAATGAAGCACAGCTGAGAAAGTGTTTTGAGATTTTGGCCAAGCAGCAGGACCCATCTTTGGATTATGGTTTCTGGGTTGGTGACTACTCTGGGGTCCCGGAATTCTTGTGGACTTTTACCGGAATCAATCTCGAGTCAGTGGAACAATGGAACAAGTATGTGTTTCCACTTTTCACCAAGAACCGAGCAACAGTAGATTTCTACCTTGGGAGGGTCGTGTTCCCGAGAGAGGCCAAGGAGTTTCCCTCGAAACTTCCGAGCTCAAGTTGGGATTTGGCGGAGAAGAAAGAGCATTTGATGACTGGTAAGCCAAGAGGAACATTTGACCGCCGGGGCTCGTGTTCAACAGTACCTTAGGGTTTTCGGGAACCAATGACGGTCAATACCTGTTACCCCTTTCAATTACTCAGCGCGATCCTGACCACCAACGTGGAACTAATGCAAAGGTTCTATCGTATATTCTGCGCCCGGAGAACAAGCACTACATGTGTGTAGCTCACGAGAACGGCGAGCGGCTGACTACACGCGAATTCCTGAAAACCTTGGTTACCCAAAAGCCCGAGATTCGAGTCCTACTGGATGTAGGCGCACAAATGCTTGACCTCCAAAACCATGAAGTTGCTGGTGCGTGGCTCGAAACTGCTCCGAATGCCGCCGCGGCGATATACTTCAACGAAGATGACGAGCTGACGGTCCGGATACAAGATGGCAGCACAGAGCTCCTCCGATCGTCACCATTCGCACAGCAGTTAGACAGATGTGTCATATACCTCGACGACGCTCACACCCGTGGGACAGACATCAAATTTCCCAACAGATTTCGTGCTGCCGTCACGCTGGGCCCGAGAGTTACCAAGGACCGCTTGGTTCAAGGTATTTGCGTCATATAACTCATATTATTTCACTGCTTCAACTGCGTGCCTCTAATAGGTTGTATGCGGATGCGGGAGCTCGGCCACGGTCAATCTGTCATGTTTTTCGCACCTCCAGAAGTCGACCGCCGCATTCGTTTCGTGTCTAGAAAAGGTACTTTGGACATTATCGAGAATGTGGATATCCTACAGTGGGCCATACAAGAGACGTGGGAATATATCCAACGGTGGGCACCTCACTGGGCAATACAAGGAATGAACCATACATCCCGATATACCTCTTGGATCAGCTTCTGCAACGGTAAAGTGACCTCGGCAGAACTAGCGGCTAAGTGGCTGCGGCCTGAAGCGAAGAAGCTGGAGGATCTGTATTCTCCGCGTAGTGCTCTGAAATCCATGTTCACCAACGCGAGTATCCGTCAACGCTGTGATGACCTTGGAGTTGTGTCGCTATATTCAGCAGGCATGGACGAAGAACAGGAGCGAGAACTTGTTTACGAACCGGGAGGGGAGCCGCGTGTGACGCGGCCCCCGAGGGTACCGCCGATGAATCATTCGATCAGTCAACGTGTCGTTGAGTTTGTAAAGACTGGTGTCATTCAGACACAGGCTACATCCTCCTTTGGACAAGCTTTCAAGCCAGCTTTTAAGACCCTCGACAAGACCTCTGCAGCCATCAAGAATCCGAGTATCTGGGGTCAGTCGGTATTGACGACTACAGACTTCGAGCGGACTGTTCAAGTATCAGGAAAGATAGACAACTACTTGCGTCCTGTCCACTGGATCGTTTCCGCCCAGAGAGGTTCCAATGACGTGTTCGTCATTATAAGCCCTTATGAAGCCAACGCCTTGCTACCCCATATTAGGTCTAGCAAAAACGTTCACCTCCATTTGTACACACCACGCATCACCAAATCGATGAAACCATGCGACGACCTTGCTTTCTACAGCATCCCAATGACCCCTAGTGAATGGGCTCCTCACTCTTCTTTTATGGAACACTTGAACGTGTTTTCCGGGCAACTATACTTGAAGGATTACAAGACGTACGCTTGGCTATGTCATTTCCTTGTCGTGTATGCCGGGGGCGGACAAGCCGACGAGCACCCACAGATTCGATTGGCGCACACGATCTCTAATAGATCTAACGTCGCGCTCAGAGCGTTGATGGATCTTCGCTGCAGAGGCGGTGACTTCACGTCGACGCACATGGGGAGAATTCTGTACGGGCGTCTCCTCCACCGAGGTGACTTTGATTTCGTACGTGTCACGTCAGTGTGTGCCTCCTTGATTAGGGCTACTGACAGTTTGGATGGTACGTTGCTGTCCTTCAGGATTCGAAACCACTCGCGTCCAACGATGATAGATTACGGACTGAACTTGACTTTGACCATTGCATGGCGCATCCTGGATGTTAAGTACTCTGAAATCTCGTCCTTTTAGGTGTAAAGTGTAGCGTCCAAGTCATTCAACCTTTTGTATAGATGGTGTACTGTTTGCGTTTCTTCAGGAATTATGCACTCTGCTCAATTGAAACAACTCACTGTATTTGCTTCCGCTGCAACAAGTACCAGAGCTCGTACAAAGATGAACACAAAGTGGCAAAAAGAACGCATACCAGCCGCAGACCTTCAAACCCCGATATGTACGAAAACAATCCGCTTCTCCAGTGATACATCATTAGTCGTCTCTACCACTGCAGTGTTCAGCGCCACTGCCGCGTGCTCAAAATCAATCACCGTGCGATTGAAGATCTCTTTGTAGAACTGAGTGACCACCTGGTGCGCAACCGAATCGTCCACCTTCCACAGCGTCCCGATCACCCCGTTGAACCCTGCAAACTGCATCCCAGCCGCAAGATGCAACACCTCGTCAGGCGTCGATTCGTCCCCCAGCGCCGTATGGCACGCAGACAGGAACGCAAACTCAGAGTTCGTGTAGCGCTCCCGGATGATGCGCATCAGCGTCAGCTTGCCGTCCCCCATCGCGAACCACGACTCGAACGGCTTTTCTGCGTGCTGCGCGCCGTGGCAGGCGACATGGATCCAGCGGTGATCTCGGAACGCCCGCACGGCACCCTCAATGGTGGCCTTGCCGCCGGTGAACGCCTCGAATTGCATGCGCTCCGGTCCGGGCATGCCCGTTTCGTTGCGGATCCTGTCGATTTCGAGCTCCACCTCGGGCAGCTCATATAGGCCCGTGTCTGCGCTCGGCTTCCGCTGACCGATGGCTGCGAACGGGATCGCGTTGGATGCTTTCGAGGCGGCCTGAGCGCGGGTGCGGGCCTGCTTTTGGGAACGAACGCGATCGCGGGTGCGGACAAGCGCAGAGAGGGAGGGTGCATACGAAGAGACGTAAATCTCCAATAGACTCTTCGCCGTCCCTCGATAGGGCCCCGCAGCGTGGAGCGGAAGAACGGTAAATTTCGACGCCGGACACCACCAGACGCGCGACCCGGGAGGGAGCTTCACCTCGTCCCGCAGCGCGTCAGCGATCGGCTCGACCACGGACGACCACAGCTCGCGCAGAATTCGCTTCACCCACGACGCTCTGTTGTCTGCATACGCGTGCGGGTTCTGCGTGAGTTCCGATAGTTGCGAACAGAGTTTGCTGACGTCCTCGAGCTCGCAGTACTCGAGGGACACGTGAACCGGCGGACGTGCATGGAGGATGATCAACGCATCGCAGCTGTACTTGCTCGCGTTCACGACGACGACAGGACCGAATTCGGCGGCTTCACGAAGGTCCTCGAAAAGAGGTGGGAGAAGGAACCGCGAGAACCCCTCGAGATGACGGATCTCGTCCACCACCGACTGCCATTCATTTTGGACCTCCCAGTACGGACCTACACTCTTGCCCCCGATCCCCTGAGCATGCTTCCTGAGTTCTGCGCTCAACCGCGTGAATTTGCTCGCGAGATCGCGCGCGTGGTCGTCCTTGTCCTCCAGCGCGGCCAGGGAAATGTCGAAGCGCGCGAGCTGGTTCCATAGGATGCCGCGACCTCGCTCCAAGAGCTCGACCGCCAATTCTAGCTTCCCATGTCTTATGGCACACGAAAAGGCATTGTTGGCCAGATCAGCCACCCTTGCCTGCATTGTTTCGTGTCTCGAGTCTAGGGAGGAGCTGAAGGAGGTGAAGTAATCTAGAGTATTGAGTGCTGTTTGGTAAGCTTCCAAGACTGTGGAGTGGTTGTGACTTTCTGCATCCTGGACCCAAGCCTGGGTTGCCTGCCACAAATCCAGTGAGACTGCAGGACCACATCCCTTCAATAGTCCATAAGTATCAAAAGCTTCATCTAGAAGAGCCTTGGCATGTGACTGATCAGGAAGTGAGGACTGAAGAAGAAGGTTTGCAGCTAAGTGGCCAATAAGCATTGCATAAGCATGATGCTGGACTGGGTAGATCTTCAATGCCTCCCTAAACAACTTCATTGCTTTAAGGAGGTCAGGAGCATTCTTTAGCCTCTTGTAGCGATTTTGTAATGAGAACCCAAGGTTTCTAAGAGCAACACCATAACCCTGGTGGCCTGATGGTGTAATGTCAAGTCTCCTCTCTTCAAGGTTAATCACTCTATTGAGGTCAATCAGGTCACCCTGCCTTTGATATCTTGCATTTATGGATGCTGCAAGGTTTCCAAGAGCCATACCATGGTAGGGATCACCTTCAGGACGAAGATCAAGCACCTCCTCCCTCATCATAATAGACCTGTTTAGGTTAGTTATGTCTCCTTTCCTGTAGTAGTGCTCCAACAAGGATATGGAAAGCTCCCCAAGGGCTGCAGCATGGTATAGATGACCTGATGGACACAGATCCAGCCACCTCTGTTGTAACTCTATCAACCTGTTCAGGTCTGCTTCATTCCTCTGAATGCAATAGTACTTCCAGAGAGTAACTGCAAGACGTCCAAGAGCCAATGCATGTTCTGAATGACCTAATGGGCAAAGATCCAGCCTGGCCTTAGAAACCTCAAGAGCTTTGTTAATATCTGAGATATTCCCTTCTTGATGGTAGCGAAAATCAAAAGCATAGGCAAGGTCATTCAGGATAACAGTATGATCTGGATGACCTAAGGGACAAAGGTCCAATCTTGCAAGCCCCAGTTCAATTTGTGTGGACACAAAGGCCAGATTTTTGAGTTGTTGTCCAAACTTGAATAGCTTCATGTCATATTCACTGAGAGCTGACACACAGTCATGACCACCTGGTGCAATCTGAAAACAACATATTTAGTTACCCATAGATGTTCTATAATATAGTTGGCTACCAGCTTATCAGCAACTTTGCATCTCATGGATAGAGTAGCACCAGATAGTCCAGTCACACTGGCTAGTGTACCATTAACATCCATGTCAGCAAGATAGAAAGAAAACTCACATTTCCATCCACTTCCAGACTTCAGCAAGCTGGCTACATTTGTACTTATCTGATTTCCCAATGGCTGCTTGTTCCATTCAGAAGTGAGCTTCTCTGGAAGGGCACATATATTAATCTTAACAGTGGTGGAGGGAGATGCAGTGCTATAAGACAACGCAAGTCAATAAGCGAGGTTTCCAAGAATGGCATGATACTTGCAAAAGGAAGGGATGCTTCCATGCCACGACCCTCGCAAGATACCCCGATGATTTCCCGGAACATGTTATTTTTGATACGTCACCAACAGTGACAGTGACGCGCACATCTTTCTTAGCAAGTTGGGGGGAGAGGCTCAATTGGACAACTATGTAAAAGAAGTCAGTGCACGGGCATATACCGACCCCCCCAGCAGAAACGTACCGGTGACTTGGAAAGTGACATTGTCAGAATTGTCCTCGCTCATTGGAACTTGAAAGACGATGTGGTACAGGGGTGAGAGACACTGACACTTGAAGCGAGGTAGTTGGGGCTGTGGAGAAGATCAGGCGACAGCAGAGAGGCGTGCTGGAACGTGGAGGTAGCGAGATCTGATTGGACGAGGCTAGTCACGACCAATGCGATAGGAGTCGTGCGAGCAGGAAGAAAAGCGAGGTACACAAGAGGAAGTGCGACGACAAGATGTCGGAGGTAGGTGATCCTGAGCAAAGCAGGGCTTAGCGTAACGAAATCGGCGAAACGAAGGGAAGAGAGATTATTCGATCAGACAGGCCGAGGCTAAAGGAAGGAGGGAGACTGGCGTGGAGGCGGCAAGACAAAATGAGGCAGGTAGAATATGGCGGGAGAAAAGCGATCGCGGAAAAGGAGATAGCTGGGATACTGATGGAAGACGAGGTAAACATGTGAGAGATCGACACCAAGGCAGGATTTGTACAGCTCACAGGGTACAAAGAAAGGTCGAGAACAGGAACAAGAAAAGAGGACAATGGAGCGAAAGCGATGACGATCAGGAAGAGCACGGAGAGGGAGACCTAGACAAGACTAGAAACGGAGTCAGCCTGCCACGTACGAGATCGGTGGTGAAATGGGAGACGGGCAACCAACGCGGAAAAAAGCAGAGCGCAGAAGAGAGAGAGAGAAATGATGGCGATAATCG
Source organism: Boletellus ananas (assembly GCA_038089895.1). Taxonomy (NCBI): domain Eukaryota; kingdom Fungi; phylum Basidiomycota; class Agaricomycetes; order Boletales; family Boletaceae; genus Boletellus; species Boletellus ananas. Next base: position 23,577 of record JBBPLS010000128.1, on the reverse strand, counting down.
ACAAAGGACCTATGAGGGGACAGCAGAAAGATTCTAGCACGAACACTTGCTGATAAGATAAGATGCAGGGCCGAAACGACTAAACAGAGAAACGATAGGAATATTGCGCTGTGCACTTGCCTCGCTGAGTGGTTCGTACGCGGTACGGCGAGTCGCGACACAACAAGTGCGGGACTGTGGCACTTTGAACAGGGGTGGACGATGAGGGGGTCGTGTCACTCGTGTGGGCCCAGGGGTGGGCGCAAGGTACCTGGAATGAGACTTGAGAGAGACAAAAGGCGTTGAAAAAGGGTATTGGCGCCTCGGACACGGGGGCGCGCAGAGATACGTAGAAGATCAAGTCGCAAGCTGCCGCCTGAGCGCAGCCCCGGTTGACGCCCAATTGAGACACAACTCTGCCTAAGTCACGTGACTGGGACTAGTAATTCATACTATTACTCGCTCATGAATACAAAACATCACACACGACGCAATTTTGGTCGCAAAGCAAGCGCGAAGAGATCATGAAAGTAGAAAGCAAGAAGGAACGCATACATACATCACATCGATATCGTACATCCACGCGCAGTTGCAAACGACCGCACACACAGCCAGAGAGAGAGATCCCTAAACAACCGTTTAGTCACTGTCCGAATCCTCCTCGCCCGGCTTTCGCTTCACGTAGTACCACCAGGCCGAGAACGGTCTGACCGTATCCCTCAACCCGTTCCGGAACAACTCCGTCTTGGCCGGCGTCGAGCATATCTGCGCCCCCACGAACCCGGCGATCAGCATCGTCTCCAGCACCTCCCCATTGTCGTCCAGCGTCACGTCCGCCGTCGTGTATCCGCACGGCACGTCCTGGCTCTCGATCGTCGGGTACGGGAACCCGTCGAGCGCCAGATAGGGCGTCTTTTCGACCACCACGTACACCGCCGCGAATTGCGCCGCGGTTAGCTGCAGCGGATCCACCGGGCGGAGCAGCTTCTTCGGCTCGTGCTCTCGCCGGGCACGCTCTTCGTTGATCGGGTACCCTTGCCATTTCCCTTTCTCGTTGAACACACAGAACGCGGTGATCCAGCCCGAGAGCCACTCCGGACCGCTCCCCGACTCCTTGTGTGCAATCTTGCCCCAGAACGCGAGATTGTCCGGGTGGTTCGGCTGGTCGTACGCCGAGACGAAGCGGGACAGGATCGGCCGGAGGAGGTGGTACCAGGCGATCGTCTGAATCCCATACTTTTTGAGCTGCTCGATCCGCTCGAGAATATTCTCCCAGTCCTGTTTCTCCCCTTCGAGCGTCACCTTGGGGATCCCACACCGGAGGTTGAACCGGTACGCAAAGTAGTCCTTCATCATGCCCATCATCACGATCGCGCACGCGGTCCGGTCGACCGGCGTCGTCGTCGTAAACTCGGGCATGATCCACTCGCGCAGGCCCGGGTCGGCGATGTGCGCCTCCATCAGGGTCGTCATGTGCTGCACCATGGTCGCCGTGTCGAGCTTGTACCGGCTCGCGCCGGACTCCACCACGAGCTCCCGCTTGCCCTCATGTGAGACAAAAACTTGGCGGAGCGCGTCTGCGTTGCCGTTGACGAAGAAGCTAAACTGGAGCATGATCGCGAGCCAGACGTCGTCCGGGCGGATGATCAGCCCACGGTGGTTGTTGTACGCCTCGATGACGGTGTCGACGAAGCCGTTGCGGCGCGGGATGACGTCCCGCACGACCTCCTTGTCGGATAGGCTGAGGGACGTCTGCAGGAGCTCGCCGCAGAGCTTGATCTTGGAGGAGGCGACGTAGCTGAGGATGACGTACGACGGGGTATGGCCCGACCGCACGCGCAGACGGGCGTCTTCGGTGAACGACTCTGCCGGGTGGGGCGCGGGATAGAATGATACTGAGCGCGCCGGTGTCTCAGGTGGCTCCGATGGGGGAAGTGACGCCGTCTGATTGGCCACACAGACGCCCACATATGCACACACACGCAAACGCACGAACGACGGGCGAGCGTCAGCCACCGCCTTCGCCACAGCAAGGGCCAACGCACCGTCCATGTCATCTCGGACTCGGAGTCGCCGACAAAGTCAAACTCGTCGTCGACGGGAGACCGCGGGCGGTGCGCCCCGCGGCGGGTTTTTTGGAGCTTAGCCTGCTGCGTGCGCAGGGCCTGCCAGGCACCGAGCGAAGTGGCATCGCTGCCTCCTTCAGAGCTCAGGATAGCCGAGATAACGTCCTCTGTGAATCTGCTCCCAGAGGGGCGCTGATAGAGAAAATGAAACCGATTGGTGGGTGAGCTGGGGGATCCTGGGGGTGAGGTGGACTCGGCCCCCTGGGTGTTCAAGGACGTCCTGCGGAACATGGTCGGGTGTGCCAAGTGGTGATAGCAGGACCACAAGTTTGCTGTGGACCGATAAGGTCCGCTCCAAGTAGCGATCACGTGATATCATGACGAGAGTACAGGATTAACAAGGCTACAGACCAGCAATACACAGCGTCAGGGCATACAGGACATTTCATACAGCTCGTTCATCAGAGCAGAGATCGCGCACCACTCCCAACTAGCCCAAGCACCTCGTGCATCGCATCGCCAAGCGCATCCGGTTTCAGCTGCGGGACCTATCGAAAAAGCAGTCAGCTAAAAAAAACTACGAACAGCCTGTCGGCGCCGCGACTGACAAGGTGACCAGACCCCTTGATCGTGCGCTGTGTCGCCACACGGTGTTCAGCGGCATCTAAAATATCCGCCTTGGCGGTCTTTGATCTAAACGTACGTCAATCTCCCGCCATGGCAGGCAGCGAAGCGAGCCGACGCACATGAACTCGTCCAACTCCGCCCACATGACGTGCATGCCCCGCTTCCCCTTTCCGTTGAGCGTGGTGCACACCGCCGCGAGCTGCCAAGGCTCGATCGTGTGCTCGAGACACGCATATAGCGGGGCCTCCTCGTCCTTGCGCACCTTGGGGGTGACATGCACCCCCCGTTCTGGCGATGTCACGTCTTCAAACCCGTGCTCCTATGTCACGCGTGACGGCCGCCACCTCAGCGATAGTTCCCGATATGGAGGGACACGAGACCTACCACGTACAGATCGAGTGCCCGGGGGTCCCATCGGGCCCAGACACTCCGGCCGCGCTGGACGAGCCAATGTCTCAGCTCTTTTCGGGAGGACCACACGTCGCGCTTGGCGCGTGCACCACGGACGTTGGCAGCGCCGTGTATCGAACGGGCGTCAGTCGGGGACATGTCTGGGAACATGAGCGTCGGCTCGACAAAGACGAGCGCGTTTGGGTGCGGACGGGGGAACTTGGTGAGTGCGTGAACCCTGCCAGCCAAACGGCATGTTCAGCGTGCGGGAGCAGCGGGGCGAACGAGCAAATGGACACATACCAGACGGTGCAGCTGCCCGAGTGCCCCATCCCGACGATGTTGTGCCCCCAAAAGCGTGGCAGCGACAAGAAGGCATGGAGGTATGCAGCCCAGTCCATAATAGCTTCGAAAAGACGCGGATCAACCGGTGTCAGTAACGGTGTGGCCTCCGGAGGACGAGGTGGGAGCTCACTGCAGGTGCCATCGGACCCATGACGAGCACGAATTGACTTGTGCTGGTCGAGAAGAGGGCGGTTCAGTGTGGCGGCCTCACCGTGGTTGGGAAAGTCGATGGACCATATTTCACGAATGTCGTAGGTAGCCACGTCCTGAAGGGTGAGCAGCCGGTTGATAGTGGTGTGATACTGTTCTTTATCTGGACGAGATGGGATCAAACACGGGGCATCAGTGTGGTGCATCGACTCACGGCCAGAAACACCATGGGTGAAGACGACGGTCAGCCCACCCGGAGAGACGGGGTAGCGGAGTGCAGGACACCTGAGAGAGGCGCCGACACCGGCGACTGTGGCAGGCAGCACAAACTCGTGTCGCTCGAGGGAGAGGGTGGGCCGGGAGACGTTGACCGCGCTCATCGCACCTGGAGGAGGAAAAAAGAGCTGTGGGTGCAACGAGAAAAGCGGGGGAGCATGAATGGGGACAAATTGGCGACGCGCGCAGGCGATAACGCGCAGGCAGCGTGCATCAAATTACGTCCAGGCGATCATCGAAAAAGTACATGTCAAGCAACGGGCCCCAAAAGTGGCCTGCGCATCTGAGACCGGCACATTGTCCCCGCCGACCCCGCGAATTCAAACTCAGTTTCGCGCCCGCTCGTCCGGGAACACGTCGGGTCGCGTTGGCGGCACGCCCCACTCCGGCACGTCCCTCGGCCGCGCAATCCGCCTCGGCTCCCAGTCCGCCTCCGCCAGCGCGCTCAGCTTCTGTGGGCCCGTCAGTACACGCCGTGCGCCGTCGCACACACACACGCACATAGTACTCTTCTCGGATGTCGAACGCCTTCTTCGACCTGTCCAGTCCGAGCGCTTCCTCCTGCGTCACCTGTGTGGGCGTCACATCACGGCGCAAGTAGGGACGAACGGGCATAGTGCGCTTGCCTGTTTGATCTTCTTGTCCTGCAAGTCGTACCGCGTCTGCGTGAATGTCTGCATGCCGAACGATGCCCCGACGATGATGAGCACGAACGGCACGCCAAACAGCGCCGGATGCCGCTTCAGCCGTCTCTGCAGCGGCGACGCGTTCAGCGGGTGCGAGCGAAACGTCGGCATGGCAGCGACCGACAAAGATGTGGCGTTTCCCTTTTCGGGTATCGGATCGCCCCTCGTCCTTTTCGACCACGACTCTCACCGGCCGTGCGGGTATTAAACAGCGCTCATGCCCGGTGCGTCCCTCGCTCCCCTGGTCCACCCATCGCCCATGGCCAGCACAGTGACCGTCGTGCTCGGCGCCCAGTGGGGCGACGAGGGCAAGGGAAAGCTCGTCGACATCCTCTCTGCCCAGGTCGACGTCTGTGCCCGTTGTGCAGGCGGAAACAACGCTGGCCATACCATCGTCGTGCCCTCCGGCCCAGACGACACCCCGACCACGTTTGCCTTTCACCTGCTCCCCAGCGGTATGTCATTCCGATCCCCTGTGGAACGTGTTGATCCATCGTATCCACAGGCATCGTCAACCGTGGATGCATCGGGCTTATCGGCAACGGCGTCGTGATCCATCTCCCCTCGTTCTTTGAAGAGCTCGACACTCTGGAGAAGCAGGGTAAGCGCGATCGCGGCCTTTGAGCGCCATCTTACCTTGTCCAGGTCTCCGATGCTCCGATCGCGTCTTTGTCTCCGATAGAGCCCACCTTGTCTTTGACTTTCATCAGATCGTCGATGGTCTGAAAGAGGTCGAGCTCGGCGGTTCAAGGTCCGTTTGTTCTCACTGTCCCCGCGATCTCGACCTGACCGTGCGACAGCATCGGGACTACCAAGAAGGGCATCGGCCCAGCTTATTCTGGAAAGGCCTCGCGATCTGGTCTCCGTGTACACCATTTGTACGACCACGATACCTTTGCCGAAAAGTTCCGCAAACTCGTAGAGGGGCGCTTTAAACGCTATGGCCATTTCGAATACGACACAGAGGGCGAGATTAGGCGGTACAAGGCAGGCACCCCATGATGTCACATGCATCCATCGCTGATCAGTCTCGTTTTTCTGTGCAGCACTTGGCTGAACGGTTGAAGCCGTTCGTCGTGGACAGCGTCGCGTACATTCATGATGCACTCGCAGGGCAAAAAAAGATCCTCGTCGAGGGTGCCAACGCGCTGATGCTCGACATCGACTTTGGGACGTATCCCTACGTGACATCCTCCTCAACCACGATCGGCGGTGTCTGCACCGGCCTCGGGATCCCCCCCAAGACCATTGGGACGGCGATAGGCGTTGTCAAGGCGTACACCACCCGTGTCGGTGGTGGCCCGTTCCCCACCGAGCAGTTTGACGTGAGTCCATCTATACGCCCACGCTCGGTGTCTGAACAAGGCTGTCAGGAAATCGGAGTACACCTCCAAGAGGTCGGTCGAGAGTATGGCACGACGACCGGACGTCGTCGCCGTGCGGGTTGGCTGGATCTCGTCGTCATGAAGCACTCCTCCCTGATCAACGGTTACGACACGCTGAACCTAACGAAGCTCGACGTCCTGGACGGGCTTCCCGAAATCAAGGTGGGCGTCAAGTACATCGTCGAGGGCAAAGAGCTCTCGCATTTCCCTGGTACGTACCAGAGACATATTGGGGGGACCGACCTGAAATGGGATGGTGCTAGCCAACCTGGAGGAGCTGTCCAAGGCAGAGGTGGTGTACGAGACCTTTGCGGGCTGGCAGACCCCAATCACGGCCGCAAAGAGCTATGAGGACCTCCCAGACAACTGCAAACGGTATGTGGAGTTCATCGAGCGATTCCTTGGCACCCCAATAGAATGGATCGGCGTCGGGCCCGGGCGGGACAACATGTTGAGACGGCGTGGAATTAGAAATTAATGAATTATTTTTTATTGCTTGCAAATGAAAATATTCTCACGCCACTTGAGGGGCAGAGTGTGACTGTGTTTGTTCGCACCCTTGGTCACTCTCTGTCACGACCGCCGTCACTCCCCCTTGCCGCCGTAACGAGCCCGTCACACCGCGCCGTCTTCTTCTAAAAGGCTGGTTCTGAATGCAATGGATCCCGTTGTCCACCACAATCCCTCCCAGAGCACGCTCTCCCCCGTCTCGTCCTCCCGCAGACGGGCCACGAGAGAGAACGAGACACCCGCCCAGAGACAGAAAAGGGAGAAAGCAGCAGAAAGGCAACGGAGAAAGCGAGAGCGTGACCGCCATGTCAACAACCTGAACGCCGCCATGTCCTCCTATCCCCAGCCCACGGAGCCCCCACCTCCCCCACAGCCCCAGTCACCTCAATCTCCACCTCAGGCTGCCTTTACCGGTCAGGAGCTCTCCCCCGAGGAGCTCGCACGCAGAGAACGCGTCCGGGCCGCGGCACGGGAGCGACAACGAAAGCACCGCTCCCTCGTGAAACAGCGCAAGATGAGGGAGCTTGGCCTGGACATGACGAGCGAGATGCTGTCGGGCATCGAAGAGGTGCAGTTTCGGGTGAGCGGGCAAGCCGAGTACCTGCCCATGTTGCCGCACGAGCTCGGGGGCCCGCCACCGCACCCACACGCACACCCGATCAACCCGCAGGACCCGGCTTCGTTCCCACAACCACCCATGACGGCTGGGCAGAGCTTTGCGTCGACGCTGCTCATGTCGTTTCAGTGCACGACAATAACGAAGCCGCACTTGCTCCGGATGCTGTCAATCACGAACGAGGACCTCGTCACGCTGGAACCCATCATTGCGGACGCGTTCGACCAGTGGGATCATCAGGTACGTCTCTCGTTGCCCCTTTTTCGGTCGCGCGAGCGACGGGTTTCATGTTGCACTCAATACCGATGCGCCGTGTTTTGCTGTGGTGAACTGTAGCGGCGCATGCACTTTGCCCAACAACAAGCTGCGGCAGTCAAGGCTGCGGACGGGTCGATGACCGGGCCGGGATCCACCGCGGCCCCGTTTGCGGACATGAGCGACGGCTCGGCCAACGGGTTTGCGGAGCAGGCCTCACCGCACTCTGCGCAGCCCCCTCTGCCGCTGCCGCATGCCAACGACTTCCGGGCGCGCTTCCACCGATCGCTCGTTGCGCCGTCGCCGTTTCGGAATTTCAACCCGCCAGATTCGACGACCACGGCAACGACGTCCACACCGACCTCCACGCCTGGCTCTGGACCGCCGTCGGACCCGATCGATCCACACCTGGGCGGGGTGGTTATGGGTGCGACGGCTGGCGACGGGCGACCAAAAGTGACCGTGGACGCGGAGTCGGAAGGAGTCGTTGTGCGGCCGTAGAAGGCTGTATTCGCTGTTTCTTTTTTTCTCTGTTGCGTGTGTCACTCCCAGATCGGCGACGCGCAATCTTGTTTCTTTTCTTTTCTCTTGTTGCATCGGTTTTTCGCAGACGTGCATTCCTCGCCCCGACCATTGCGTACATACACGTTGTAATCCGAGTCCTCAGGGTCACCCGTTTTCTTCCTCTCTTGTATGATTGTGCTGGTCGAGTTGGGCGTGCGTTGTAGTTGTGGTCGTATGGCAATGCGTGACAATGCGCAGTACTGGCTGCTGCGCGCACAGGCAAGGGGCGCCGCGTTCACCTTTGCTTGCCGTACGCTTTAATTTGAAGCGGAGACGGAAAATTCTTGCACCCATTCGCGGCGCTGTCGCCAAAGGCGGCCGTCCACTTCTCTCTCTCTCGCCCGCTTCCTTCTGCGTTCTTTCACGTCTGTTTTCTCGCCGCCATGGCGCTCAGCTTTATCGGGTACGTCTCTTTTTGCATTGTTGATGTGTTCGTGCGAGTCCTGTCGCTCACGTCGGTTGGACGTCTGCATGCAGAAAACCCATATCGCTCATCTCCCATTCCGATGTGCGCTACCGTGGCATTCTCGCCGGGATTGATCCTGCTGCGTCAACGATCCAGCTCTCGAACGGTGCGTGCGGCGTGCGGCTCGCCCCTCGTCTCCCCTGACCTGCGTCGTGCACGTCTAGTATTCTCTATGGGTACGGAATCGCGCAAGTGAGTGTTTACACCCTCGTTTGTGTCGTAAAAAAAAAGCGCAGCGAGCTTGCGCTCGTACGTTCGAGAGCGCATGTATGCGCGTCTGCGGACACGCTGTCTGCCTGTCTGTTTGTCACAGTGCTAATCGTTTTCCTTTTTATTACGTGCTTGGATAACAGACCTCCCGCCGAGTTTATCCCCCCGGTTCAAGAACCGTACCAATACATCATTTTTCGCGCTTCTGAAGTAAAAGACCTCGCTGTGGACGAACCGCCGCCGCGTCGTAGCGTGCACGATGACCCTGCCGTACTCGGGGTGCGTGTCCAGTTCTTGTTCTCCTTTGATAATATCACGGATGCCGTGCATGATGATGCAACTGCGGATGTAAAAGAGTCGAGGACTCGCGTATCCGAGAGCGCATAAACTCGTGTGGATACTTCCGTTGCCTTCCTTCTGATCCAATCATTTCGTTTGCCCACGACCCTGCCTCCCTGGGAGTGGTTACTGACGCGTGTGTGACGTTGTGTCATTTAGGCATCTGCGCCCGGGATAGCACCACCCCAGTACCCGCCCTACGGTTCTCCCTTTCAACCACCAGCGGTTGCCCCGCCGCAGCCTCCACCACAACCGCCGAATGTGCCGTATCCACCGCCGCCGCATGTCGTTGCCGACGTACCCCAACCACTGCCAGTAGTCGCCGTCGTCGCGCCGGGCGACGTGCCAAGCACCAGCGCGGCCAATGGACTTGGACGCCGTTCCGCCAACCCTGTGCAGACCGCAGCTGCATCCCTCGAGTCGGTCGAACGTGCGATCGGAGACTTGCGTGGGATGAATGGCCCCGTCGGCAGAGGGGGTCGCCGTGGCCACGGTCACGGACCGGGCATCAAGCCGCACGAGCTCAGGGTACCGACGACCGACTTTGATTTCCAGAGTTCCAATGCCCGGTTTGACAAGACGGCCGTCGCGCCCAAGAAGAGCAAGGATGGGTCTGAAGGGGAAGGTGCGACGTCGGATGGCGGGGCGGCGGCAGATGGGTCGGGCAAAGAGGACGAAGACAAGGAGCGGGCGTACAACCCGCAAAAGTCGTTTTTCGATTCGCTGTCGTCGTCGGCACAGGCGGCGCCGCCAGCATCAAGAGGAGGGGGTGGACGGCGGGGGGGCCGGAACCGGCGCGAGGAGGAACGTGAAAAGAATGTGGCAACATTTGGAGAGCCTGGGGGTGTCGGGTTGATGGGGCCAGGTGCGTATGTCGGCGGGTGGGGCGGGTATGGTCGTCGAGGTGGACGACCACGTCGGGGTGCGCCTGCCGTGGTCGGTCGTTGAGTTTTACCCCTCTTTTGCGTTTCGCACGACACTTGCGAGGCGAGGTTGCAGCGCAATAGCTGTTTTTTTCTTTCAAGGCCATCTCCGATTTCCTCCCTCTTTCTCCTTGACAGCGCGTGGGCCATGTGTGTTTGTACGCTGGGACGCTCGTCTCGAATGCCATGAACAGTGCAAGGATGAGCATAACCTGGGACCCTGTTCTCGGGGTGATTTCACTCAGGAATTTGAATCTGCGTGAGTGCGCACGCTCGAGTTGTGCGAAAGGAAGTGGATCATTGCAAGAGAACCAGATACATGCGGATTGACTCCTGGAGACCATTGTGAGCGCATGTATGGTTGGGCAAAATTCAGAAGGGAAGTTCGGTCTGTGGATGGCCACGGTGAGCCAGCGTGAGGGTGGGCTGGGCCACTCACAGTTGGGCCTATGTCCATCCCAAGGGGAACGGGAGACAAGGGTCAGGTCAGCCAGGAGATGGAATGAGGTCAGTCGACAGCCGGAACTGAGGGCGAGGAGGGTGGGTGACAAAAGTGAGCAGGATGATGGGACTGGGCGGTGGCAAAGGGACGGATGCGTGACCTCGCTTCGCCACCTCCGTTTATCGGGCCGACGGTCTACGCGCGTGAGCGACGGGTCGTGTACACGTGCACTTGTGACTACTTTTGGGTGACGCTGAATGCAAGGGGGGGGGGAAATACAAGACTGGGTTGTTTCCTGTGCATGTTTGGATCGCGAAGCGCCAACCACGTCGAGCCGTGAGCAAGTCGTAAATGAATGTCCGCGATACCGGTGAATAGAGTCTTCGTTGGGGGAGCACGGCCAAGAACCATGGTATGTACAAGGGACCTTGTGTTTTCGATCACGTCGCCAAGAGGACGGATGAGAGTGCGAGTCACGCAACGGCGGAGGGAAACCCAGCTAAGCCTGACGTCTGAAGGGACTTGCTGCCGGGTGGCCCGGATGGACGCGTCTGAGGAATAGAATCCATGGAAGCATATGTGCGATCACGACGGTGTCACTACTCGTCGATGTAAACCCAGTAGGTCCCAGAGACAGCACAAAGTGACGCGGTTGAGTGCCGGAAGCAAGGTTTAGGGAGGCGGAGAGGGCAGAGGAGCGGTCAGACCAGGCTGCACATCGTCGGCTAGTAAGTCGCTCAGTCTGTGGACGAGCCATCGGATCTGTTGTTGGAACTACTCGAGACGTGCTGTGTTTGCTGTTGGGGCTGCGTTCTGATGAATGAGGAAACTGGAGAGTTCCCCATCCGACGTTGCAGGGACACCCGGTTTAACACATGGTTGTCGAGCCCAGGTCCCAAGGCACCAGGAGCGAGAGCGTTTCAACGGAGTGGTACGGTGGTAGGTGCCATGATCATACCCACACCACGTGATTGCGGAAGGACCGAATACAACCCTGGCCCGGATTGAAGGCGCAGCTACTGCCACACTTCCCGCAAAATTGAACATCAAGACACGAGAACTGACAGGTACAGTTGGTTCAGCCCGGATGATCCCTTGGCGTCTGGGAACCAAGGCTGTCTCATGGAAGTTACAGCTGGCCTCGCAGTCTCCCGAGCGCCCTATGATATCGCGTTTTGGCACCGCACACAGATTATGCCGCCCAGGCACGTGTTCGGTGATTCTGCTTCTCTGTATCCCAGCCTCGCCTCGGATACCGCGACCGGAAGTCTGACTGCCCATCGCTTGAATGTCTCGCTCTGTCCCTGACCCTGGGGACACTGGCGCAACGATGCCTGTTCTGACCCGTGTGTTCTGGCCCCTCCAACTTCCTGACGGGGATGAATACAGCACCCACAACGATCATTCCCTTTCCAGCGCGGTCGTCGCTGCTGCACATCTCTACACAGAGCACATCCACTAAGCAAACGTTTTTCAGTGGAGCAAAATTTGCCGAATGCTGGAAAATCTGGAGGCCATTGTCGAGTCCAAGAGTCTACATAGGCTCCGAGCTCTCTCTCGGTTTAGCAGCATGGGCGTGGGAGGTGAGCCTTGGAGCTTGTCGGGTATTCCAGAAACTCATGGCGTGCAGATATTCTCGCATTGCCTATCCGAGCTCAGAATGCAGGTGTCGTGTTCCGCAAACAGGAAGATGTCACCATCTTCGAGTCGTTCGAGTTGTCCCCAAAGGCTGAGAATGTGATGGCGGCAAAAGGAAAGCTCATCTGTTCATATCCCGGGCCTGCGATCAAGATTCCCAATGACGTGTGTGATGACAAGGATTTTCTTTCCGAGCTCGTGAATTTCCTCGTTCATATGAAAGATGATGTCCTTCCTGCTGCTTCCAAATCTTCTGATTTCAAGGACACGCCCCATCCGCGCTATATCGCAGAATTGCTTACCGGTATCTTGAGAATTGTCGGCCACCCTGCCGATATTACTCGCATCTGTAAACGTATAGGTGACGGTGTCATGTACAGTGGCTCAGACTTGTCCCCGCGGCGGCGGTCGTCGCTCTGGCTTCTCATTAGGGTTGCCCTTCAGACGACCCTCGATCGATCTCATCTTGGGCGTCATACCTACAAGGAATTCATGTTATTCTTCATGTGTTGCCTTGTGGAGGAAAAGACTTGCGTAAACCTCTCCAGTGATCTCCTCCATTGGATGTCGGCCAAGATCAGCCGGCGCCTACAGAAACTAGGCTCCCTTGTGCCAGAGTGACTCTCGCATGCTGCGCTGGAGGCCTGCACTACTCTCCGATTGATCGTCGAAAGCCGGTGGAGACGTGTACAAGCAACTCAGCGTAGATCCCCAGTCTGGATTCCATTTCAGCTCGATTTCGCGCAAGATGCTCGGCTGCCTCTCCTGAATAGTGGAGAGTACATTCGCAGCTGTCTCACAAACCACAGCACCAGTTTTCCCGACCATCTTTTCAACCCCACACATTCTCGTCGGGGATCTCTTGATGACTTTCTGTCCAACAGAAAATTTTTCATGGAAGCATATCGTATTGAACCCCACGTTGCCCTCTACGACGTCGAGCGCGCGATCGAGCAGGATATCGATGCCTGGGCTGATCGAGTCAACAACAATGATGCCGCTTGCGTGGAACTAGAGGTCTTGACACATAAATATTCCTCGAGTGCATCCAAAACATACGCGGGCAACCCAGAACTCCTTTCACTCATGCTGTTGACTACAATCGAACTTTGGATCGCGCTTGACAAGATAGCTGTCAAGGAAATCCCTATGCTTGCGGATTACTCTCCCGAGATACCTATGAGCCTTTTGGAGAACCTGCTACTTCGTAAGGCTGTTAACCTTTATCGCTTTCGCCTCGCGCACGAGTACCTCTCCCATCGCTATTCCCGGTCGCGAAGTCGGAGCTCAGTGTTTTCCACGACAGTCACTGCAGACAGCTTCGCCATCCGCTTCTTCGAGACATCCATGCGTCTCCAGCGCTTAAAGACTCGAATCGAAGAAGCAGCGCAGCGAGAAGCTCGTGAAAAGGTCGTCGAGCTCCGGGAGATGAATGCTCGTTACGCGGAGCTTCGTCGATCGGGAGTGGAGACCAGAGGAGCCGACATGTGGATAGACGTCTACGAATGGCCTCTGCCAGCCAACAAACTTGACGCTATGGGTGTTGTATTTGAATTGGATTGTCCGGTCTCTTTCAACATGTGGCGCGCCGCCACATTCCATCTCTTGGTTGATTTGTATTCCCCCTTTGCTAAGAAAGACAATCCTCATAGGCAGATCAGCAATTTTCTTCCGCTCTCGTCTTATCTTGTCAAGCATCCGAGATCACGCATCTCCCTTGGTCTTGATCCATGGCGTTACGACTCTGCGCCCCCCAGACTACGCATTCCTGCCAAACGGAAGGATGTCTGCGAAAAAAATGGCTCCACATTCTTCGCTTATGATGAAATTACTGGTTTCCGCATCTCTGAGGCGCTGAGTCTCAATAATAGCAGGGGGGCACACTGCACGTATGCACTTCCAGGCGGGCCATACCAGAATCTACAAAAATATGTTGATTCCACCTCTCACACATCGAATGAAGTCATCGCAAACCAAGCCGACCGTCACAAAGACCTTTCCGTGCACGAATACATGGCATTTGGACACCTGCGCAGTGGAGATTTGCTTCAATGGCTCAACATCTTGCGGGAGCTTCGGGGTCGATCTTTGACCTTCCGCCTTCCAGAAGTCCATATGCTATTAGCTCAGGCAGTCACTCAAGTTGGAATACTAGGAAATATGGGTTTAAAGTGGCACGAAGAGATACGACAGCCCGCCTTTTGTTATGCGCTTCTGGGGGAGCTTCGGAGCCTTGTCCGTGACGTCGAAGCGAACTGGAAGGAGGCAGTAACGATGGATACCATTTCGTTCTTGCTTCGTCGTCTACTTGCGTCCAGTCCTGATGACGCTGTTTCACTGGAGGTGCTCGGCCTTCTGCGTACCGTGCGCCGCAAGGTGTTCTCTTGGGTACAAGAGCTACCAGCCGAGTTTGCAAAGGTGCTGGGGGACGATGGGTTGCGTGACGTTTTGCGGGACACGGCCGCGATATGTCGATGTACGTTCGATGTGGATCCTGCCATTATCCCGAAGGTCGTCCGTTCGGCTGAAGATGTCGAGATTTTACTCGCCTGTGCCATCGTTGTCCATGACCACATGCCTAGCGGTATCTCTCGCCTCTCCGCATATTCGCAGTTACTCCTTGACCGAGACCGCCGACTCTCTCTGGCTCTCGAGAGTGCCATAAGTGACATTCTTCAAGCTGACCCAAGTGGGGAGGGTATCAACAATGCGGTTCACAGAGCTTGGGCCAACTACTGCCCTGGTTCGAAGTGGACAAGGCTGGAAGTACCGAATTCGCGTTGGTTTTTGAGCACGACTATTCCACCAGCAGGCCAGCGTCCGCAAACGGTGCATTTCAACATACTTGATGGGTCGCTTTTTGTGGATGGAAAACCGTTTGGAACGTGGTTGCCAAACGAAAATGTACAGCATCCGTTACACCGACTGATATTTGGCGAGGTGAGTCTCACAGCTGATCAGTGTAGTGCAAGTCGTCGATCACTTTTATAGAAAATGTTCAAGGTAACACAGGGTGATCTCCCGGGCATGGATTATTCGACGAGTGGTATGGTCTCTGATCATCAAGTGAGTACGTCTTTGGAGGTGTAGTTTAAGTGGCATGTCTAGGTATCCTTTTCTCTCAGGGGCAACTCGGGCCTGGTGATTCGAGCAAAACGAAAGCAAATGGGCGATGGTGATCCTGACATTTTCCAGATTATTCCTCGTGAAAAGCTGGAGGAAGACTTGCCAGCGGTATTAATCGAGGGCCATGTTCATTGGTTAAACCTTTCTACGTCCGTAGTGCAGGTCCGTCCTCTCGACGCCCTTTGGGAGACCTCTTCAGGGAACTGGAGAATTGATTGTACTGCGGGGAAATACTGCATGGGGAAAGGTCAGGAGCGCCTTATAGGTATGCGGAGCCAGTCATGGGATATGGTCTCGAGTCACTTAAGGTCGCTCAGCACCCCACAGGATCTGATTGTCAGCGCATTGCCGACCGACGCCAATCAATCTACGTCGAAGCTACAGTTATCTGTTGTCTTGCCTCGCTATGACCTGTCCTTCTATGTTGATGAGGATGGTGACCTCCAGTCCCGCAACTTCCGGGACATGGTCTACGACGAGAATCAGTCTATTGGCACACTATTTGGGTTGGTCAATCAGCTAGTACTTCGGCCAAAGACCAGAGATGCCAGTGGTGTCGATCTCATCCCCCGACGTGTAATCATTCCTGATGGTAACGTCTCATTCCAAGGAGACGGTCACCACGTCCGTGTCGAAATCACCACTCCTTCCTCAAGCCTCAAGCGGATCACATACCATACTTATGAAGTCAGTACGGACCTGGGCTGCTTATCAGGAAACTCAACATTAACGAGCAAGCTATACTGCGCTTACCTTCACGCCCTAACGAGTGGATGTAGTATAGATCTGCTAACGGGCAGGTCTGGCACGGAGGAAGCTCTGTTGCTGCTCCAGTCGGCGAGTTGCCACCCAAATGTGAGGCTGAGCCCTCGCAACATACAGCTCCTGAGCTTGATCGCGTCCACATGTTATCCACCCGCGGAGGACCCGGCCGAGGCGCTACTCAATCCGAGCTTACCCATGTACATGCAGAATCATGGGCTGTGTGTTCTCTCCGAAGAAATCAAAAAGCATTACGAGAGAGCTCAGGTGTTTTATGCGAGCCAATCTACTTCGTTTGCAGAGTTCCCGTCGGGCGAACTTCACCTGGAGCGCAGAGCGGAGGTTGAATATCTATATCCACCAGAATTTTCTTTGCAGCCTTCCGAGCTAAGTTCGGACACTCAGTATTCCGCTAGAGACCTTTTGAAGGTGAATCAGGGGGAACATCGTGCTTACATTGCAGCGACCTGCGCTTACCGCCGAACCGCAACTATAACAATGGATATATGGACGGTAGTAGTTTCAAGGTGGATGAAGGTATCTGGGAGCACTGAGCTGCCTCTCCGATATGAAAGGTCGTGGTTGGCTCCTAACATCCCACTGATATGGCTCAAGACGTATGACCTCCTGCGTAAAAGTGACGAAAGGAAATGGTTTCAGTTGCTTTTCTCGCTCCCTGCTATGGCGTATGCCTCACCAAACCTGAGTGACCTGGTCCCTGTGCACCCCGATCGTGCTGCACTGCATCAACTACTTGTCGCAGTTGAACAGAGCGCAGAAAATCAATTTCAACGTCAATACGCCTCGGCGCTCCGCACTAGCACTGACTATCTTGTAAGCGAGCCTGTGGCCCACAGACCGGTGATGCTGCCTACTTCAAAGGCGCTCATGCACCACTACGTTAGCTGCAGAGCCGGTTACACCGAAGCTCTTCACTGTCTCCAACAGTATCTAAGTCCGAGAACACAAAGCGAACAGGCACTCGAGCAGGCCGGTCAGTGGCCACGCATCACTGCACACACACTCTTTCGGTTTCTCGCATCGAATTCGCCAACCACACTCCCCGACGGTTGGAAGAGGTGTCTCATCAAGTTAGCCCTACTCGCGCTCGAGCTACAGCGCGCCCGAAGGCTAATTTTACTATACTCGGACAAAGATTATGAAGAGTTTTGGAAGGAACTGCAGAACGAGGGATGCAATGGCTGGAGCGCTGAAGCACATCCCGACTGGCTACTCATCCAGGTGGGTTTCTCACAGATAGAGAAATATATGATTGCTAATATTATTCATTTACATCAGCTACAAGGCAATTTCTTGATTCGCTGTGTTCAGGCCGAGGTTGCAAATGAAATGATATCGCCACGCTCGGGTGGCAACACAGCTATGCAACTCAACATGGGCGAGGGAAAGACATCCATCATCATCCCAATTGTTGCACTTGCACTTGCGAATGGCGAACAGCTCGTTCGCATCATAGTTCCAAAACCGCTGACAGCCCAGACACTTCATGTTCTCGCGGACCGGCTTGGCGGACTCACCAACAGGCGAATATACCTCCTTCCATTCTCTCGTTCCCTCCAGGTGACTGTACAGGAAGTGCATTCCCCCCGCGAAATCATGCTAGAGTGCATGCAGGAGCGTGGGGTTCTGGTCCTTCAACCGGAGCATGTTCTGTCCCTCAAGCTCGTGAGTGTAGAAAAGCAACTAGGAGAAGCAGACACGCGGTTAGCACGTTTATTATTGAGTCTTCAGATGTGGCTCCATTCTCATTCGCGGGATATCTTGGACGAAGTCGACGAGATCCTTGGCGTCCGTTCTCAGTTGATATTCACTATCGGCCGTCAGCAACCCGTGGACGGCTGCCCCGAACGATGGACTACCATTCAGCAGGTTCTCAACCTCATCAGTAAGCGTGCATCTGCCCTTAAAGAACAGTTTCCGCTCGGGGTAGAATATGAACCCGGGTCACCCGGATCATTTCCCCGTTTCCATATTCTACAAGAAGATGCCAGTGAAAAGTTGTATTCTTGGATTGTCCAAGATATCATGGAGGGTCTTCTTCCAAACTCCAACTTCGGGGCGCTGAGCTCAGGCCTCAGGGATGCAATTCAAATTTTCATATCGTGTCAAGATGTCCCGCCTCCAGTCGCTCAACAGGTGCATAAATATTTTAGGCAATCTTCTACTTGGGGTGGTGGTTGTTGCTGCGTGGCCTATTGGTCAACGGCATTCTTTTCCATGCTTTCAGAGGGTGGACTATGGCCTCTATCCAGTCCGCACTATGCTCGCGGTCCCATATCGGGCAAAAGATGTCCCGGCACCACGGGCCGACTTTGGGCATCCAGACATGGTTATAGTTCTCACCTGCCTTTCCTATTACTAAATGAAGAACAGCTAAGGCTTTGCTTTGAGATTTTATACAAGCAGCAAGACCCATCTTTAGATTACAGCCTTTGGGTGGGTGACTACTCCGCTGTGCCAGAATTCCTGTGGACTTTGACTGGAATCAACATGGATTCAGCGGAACAATGGAACAAGACTGTATTTCCACTGTTCTCGCAGAATCAGGCAGCAATTAACTTCTATCTCGCGAAAGTCGTTTTCCCAAAAGAGGCCAAAGAATTTCCTTCGAAGCTGTCGAGTTCAGGCTGGGATTTGGCAGAGAAAAAGGATTGTTTGCTGACTGGTAAGCAGACTATCTGATTATCGAAGCTCCCCGACTCAGCCATGTTGCAGGATTTTCCGGAACGAATGATGGACAATATCTATTACCCCTGCCCATTACTCAGTGCGACCCTGATCATCAACGAGGAACCAATGCAAAGGTTCTGTCGCATCTTCTACAACCGGAGAACAAGCACTACATGTGCGTAGCCCACAGGGACGGCGAGCGACTAACTACACGCGAATACCTGAAAGTCTTGGTTACTCAGAAGTCCGAGATTCGAGTCCTATTGGATGTCTGGGCACAGATGCTTGATCTTCAAAACCACGAGGTCGCTGAAACATGGTTAGATATTGTCCCAAATGCTTTTGCTGCTATATACTTCAATGAAGACGACGAGCTGACGGTCCGTACACGAGATGGCAGTACAGAACTCCTCCGGTCGTCACCCTTCGCACAGCAGCTAGACAGATGTGTCATATACCTCGACGACGCTCATACTCGTGGGACAGATATAAAATTTCCTAATGGATTCCACGCTGCTGTCACACTGGGCCCACGAGTCACCAAGGATCGTTTGGCTCAAGGTGCATACAGTTTATGCTGTGTCATTTCGTCACCTTAATTTTTTCATCTGATAGGTTGTATGCGCATGCGGAAGCTCGGCAATAGTCAATCTGTCATGTTTTTCGCACCCCGGGAAGTTGATCGGCGCATCCGTTTCATGTCCCATAAAGGCCCTTCGGACGTCATCGATAGCATGGACATCCTACGGTGGGCCATACAAGAGACGTGGGAATATATCCAGCGGTGGGCACCTCATTGGGCGATACAAGGGATGGATCATACTTCCCGATACGCCGCTTGGAACAGCTTCTGCAATAATCAACTGACCTCAAAGGGACTGGCAGCCAAGTAGGAAGCTGGAAGATCTATATGCTCCGCGTGGCACTTTGGGCTCCCCTTTCATTGCTACCCCCGACATACGTCAACGCTGTGATCAGATTGGAGTCACGTTGCTGTCCACCTTGGGGATGGATGAAGAACAAGAGCGAGAAATTGTTTATGAATCCAGTTGGGAGCCAGACACGAGTGGGTCCTCAAGGGCATTCCCAGCGAATCATTTAATCCGTCGACATGTCGTTAACTTTGTGAAGACCGGTGTCGCTCAACCACGGACTATTCTCTTCTGGAGACGAGCTTTTAAGCTAGCTTTCGACACTCTCGACAAGACCTCTGCAGCCGTTAAAAAGCCATATATTTGGACCCCGTCCCTGTTGACAACTATGGACTTCGAGCGGACAGTTCAAGTATCTGGAAAGATGGATGACTACCTGCGTCCCGTCCACTGGATTGTTTCTACGAAACAAAGTTCCAGTGACGTGTTCGTCATCTTAAGCCCCTATGAAGCAAATGCCTTGCTGCCTGATATCAGGCTGAGCAAGCATGTTCACCTTCATTTGTACACTCTACGCATCACCAAGTCGATGAAGTCCTGCGATGACTTCGCCCTGTACAGCGTCCCCATGGTCCCTGATGGTTGGGAACCCCCGACTCTCATTACAGATCAGTTGAATGTATTTGCTGGGCAACTATATCTGAAAGATTATGGGACGTACGTTCGGCTGTGTCATCTCCTTTGCATGCATACCGGGGGCACGCAAGGCAAAGATAGAATTAATGTCGAGGATGGATTCAAGCGCGTCCTACCGAAGATCTGGCGAAAGGATCCACAGATTCAGCTCTCATCAAGTTCGGCCAGCGTGGCGCTCAAAGTGCTGATGGGTCTTCGCTACAAAGGCGCCGACCTTGAGTCAACAGACATGGGGAAAGTCCTTTATGGGCGGCTACTTTACAGACGTGATTTTGACGTTGTACGTGCCATGTTACCGTCCTTGATTAGGTTGTTGACGGTGCGGATGGCATATTGCTACCCTTCAGGATTCGAAACCACTCCCATCCAACGATGATAGATTGAGGGTTGACGTTGAGCAGTGCCATATGGCGCTCTGAGTGTAAAGTATTCCGAAACGTTGTCTGCTCTGTTGTGAAGAATGTAATAACGCTGGCGTGATATCCGAACCGGGCAATTGCACATTTCCTTGTAGAGCTAAGTGACCGCTTGGTGCACATACCATAGCCGAAACGCCCGCCCTCCACACCGTTCCGATCGCCCCATCATTCGGATCCTGTGAACTGCGCCCAAGCGGCGGGGTACTGCACCTCGCCCGACGCCGTATGGGACACAGGCACCGGGAATGCTCAGCCGGAGTACGTGTGGCGTTCCCAGGGCGGCGCGCGCTGGCGCAAACTTGCCGTTCCCCAACACGAACCACGACTCCTGCGAATCTCCTGCGTGCTATGGATCGTGACAGGAAGCGTGAATCCAGCGGTGGTCCTGTACGGTACCCTCGACGGTGACTGCAGCACTGCGGGTGACGGCGTAGCGCTTGTCCACGTCCAAAGGCACAGTTCCAAGAACGAACGCGGTTGGGAGTATATTGCACGAGATCCAGAAGGAGTGATACGGAGAGCCTCGTGGATGTAGCCTTCCCCATTCGTCGATAGCGAAGACTTAGCGTGGCGTTTACTGTAGCAACCCAAAGTCCTGGAACTCTTCATCGTGGCTTCTCCTCCAGATTGCATAAATAAATGAGTGATGTCCCTTAGTCCAGAGGCTGCCAGTGCTCACCAGACAACAGAAGCAAACGCGCGGGTATGTAATCCAATATCGGGTAACACAAACATCGATAGAACCAGCCCGGTGAGAATATATATAAAAAAGCAGTTATAAAGCGAAATATGACAAGAGCCGAGTGTTGTGGGCGAGCATGATCGTCTCCACGTTGTCCTTCAACGAGCCCTCGCACTTGAGGACGACGACGCGGTCCGTCCGCTCCTTTTGCCACGCCTTGTCTTGTTTCCTCAGGAGGAGGCAGAAGTAGTTCGATTTTGCGCTCACCCCGCCACGGCCACCGCGTCCGCCGCGCGTTGGGGCGCTGATCCGTTGATAGTTGACAACGCCGAGCGCATATGTCCGACCTAGTTTCGCCGAACGGAGTCGGGCCGGCGTGAGGCCCATGGACGGCGTGGTGAGAGGGATCGCTATGCGCAGCTTCGCAGGGACGACATAGGTGTCGATCGGAGTAAACGGAGCAGATTCGTCGATGGGAACGAGCAGCACGTTAACTTCTAGCCCCGTTTTCGTCATAGCATAAGAGGGATCCCCGCTATTGACCTCTGATGAGACCTCAAATCCCCGAAGTCGCAGCAGACCGGCCCGCATGGGATCGAGTTTGTAGCACGAGGGAGATCCGGGAAGAGCAAGCGAGTACGGGGAAGGAGGCCCGCACCAGGCGAAGAACCCTGGATCGAAGCACCTCTGCGCGACCACTTCCATTAGCCTGTGGAAGGCCCAGTGTCCTTCACCGTACGAGATGGGTATGGTGATGTCAAAGATACCGATAAGAGAGTAAGCCATGTCCTCGACTCGTGTCGTCTGCCGTGGGGCCATCCACGTCATTTTCTCGGAAACTCTGTCGCAGGAAGGGAGAAATAAACGAATATCATCCCCGGGTATACCAGTGACGTCTTCAATTATTCTTCGAATGGACTCGTCCTCTTTGTCGTTGCGTATTGATCTGCTGGAGTTGATCGGTGTCCAGTCCTTCCCATACAACTTGATTTTCGTCGGCGCCAACAGCTCCTGCAACGTCCAGCCCCTTCGAAACCACGGTTCATCTTTCAAATGGTCTAACAAAGAAGACGCGCCCAAATGGACGATGCATATTTCTGAATCTCTGTACCACCGATACATGGATCGAATGGCCTCTTCCAGCTCGGAGCTGCTCTGCTTATCAATGCAACAAGTGTCGGACCACGCGTACGAACATTCGTAGTCGGTCGCAGCTACTTTGCAAAACGCGAGCAATTTTGTAGTCCCCTCCGTGGGCGGCTCGTTCAAGGGTTTCTCCTTGCCACTGAATATCTGCTGAAGTGTGGGCTCATCAACGCACCACCGGTGCGACAGGATAGCATAGCGGTGTTTGTGCTTGTACCCTTGCATGCGCGCCTGCCCAAGTAAAATAAACAATTTGGTCCGAATATGAATACTCAACAAACAACATACCTGACACCACTTTTCCCGGCCCGACTGTGGGATGTTCTTGAGGTCCACCTCCACTTGCATCAGGATTTCTTTCGAGATCTGATTGCGCGACACAAGTTTTATGTCCCCAAGTTGAGGCGCACGGTTATCACGATCCGCGGACGCCTGAGCCTGCATACGACTAATGTCGAGAAGATAGGTGGGGAGGCTATTGTGAATATAATTATCACAGCTGTTCAAAAGCATTTGCCGGATTGCAGAGGCATCAAGCTCGGCTTGGGAAGACATGTCCAAGGCATGGAGGAGAAAGCGCGAGAGACTTGGCACAAGTCGCGTACGTACATGGTTTCATTTACGCGCGCCTCGACGGGCGCTCCCGGGTCGAGGAACACTCTCCTCTCACAACCACATACAACCGACTGACCGCAGAGATAGTTCGTGGATTAACCCATTGAACATCCTCACAGGCGACACGACTGCAGACTGTCAACTACGAACTAGATGCCTCAATGTCGGCAGTATCAATTGCAAGGTCGAAATCGCAAACATGACGTCCCGCTCGGGGCACTGTCTAGTTGTTCGTACCTACTCCGACTCTCCGATCATCGTGCATGGTAGTGTTCCCATGATCAGACCGGACAGGTGAACAAACATAACTGAGAACCCGAGCGGTCACGAGTGCCTGTGTTGGAAGGCTGTATCCTTTTCGGACTGTCGAGCGGAATTCAACGCGTAACGGTGACATCCCTAACTGACACTCTGCACATGACAGATTACGAACTTACTCATGGCTGATTACAGTCACGGCCCGGTGCAAGAACAGCTTTACATCGGACAAGAACATACTTATAACAGCGAAACAGTGCGTAAACGGCATACTATTCCGGACGTAAAATATTTTCGACGTGATATTGCCGTCGGTACCCTTCATGAACGAGCCTCCAGGGAATGTCTCAAGTCCCTCCTTTCCTGCCAAAGCTCATAGGCCAGGTTACGAGCCTGCACCCACCGGTCATGGTACAAGTCACATAGCTCTGGAGACCGTTCGC
>JBBPLS010000127.1:0-59395 GCA_038089895.1 Boletellus ananas | reverse complement strand
GACGATGATACCAGCAATCACCAACGGAGCCAAAGGGGCGACTGCCAGTGCAATGACCACACCCACACCAGCGGCAACTCCAGTGACGACGAGTCCTGTTGTCAAGCCCGAGATCTCGATCCCCACAAGGGCCACCACCCCCGCGATGTTGAGGAGGAGGAGCACAAGAAGGGCCATCACCACAAGGGTCACCACCCTCGCGACGTAGAGGAGGAGGAGCACAAGAAGGGTCATCACCACCACAAGGGCCACCACCCCCGCGACGTCGAGGAGGAGGAGCGCAAGAAGGGTCACCACCACCACAAGGGTCACCACGCTCGCGATGTTGAGGAGGAGGAGCGCAAGAAGGGTCACCACCACCACAAGGGTCACCACGCTCGCGATGTTGAGGAGGAGGAGCACAAAAAGGGCCACCACCACAAAGACAAGGGTGACCGCGGTCGCGACGCCTCTGCGGTTGTCTGACCGCCTCAAAGCAAATATAATAGTAAGCATTCTTCGAGCTTCGGTGCCGTGTGAATCACAACTCATCTCTTTCTCAGTGTCCAGTTGACCGCATGCCTCTAATCAGACAAAGTTCCATCGAGTTTCTCTTCCTGTGTTGGTTCGTTGCTCTGGGGATGTTGACGCCTTAAAGCGGGGTGAGCTGGACGTGTTCTTCAAGTTTTGTAACATATGGTTTTGAATCGAATTATGCTGTACTGTTGTTACTCTCATTGCGAATGTACTCGTGTCTGTGTCACGTAAGCAACCCAAACGAAGAATCTCTGGATCACATCGAGGCTGCTTGAAAGAAGTGAAGCAGAGATTAATTCATACTGTTATTTTATTTTGTTGTTATTTCCTTGGATTGGCCCGCACTTTACTGAAGAAAAAAAAAGTGAAACATAGGGTGGGTAACATGCTTCGAATCAACACCGAGCAGCTTGCGAAGTAACAGTCCTACCTCACCTAGGGAGGACGTATTCCTGGTCGCGTAGGTAACCCTCCGCACAATAGCCCCGGAGCCACCGCGACGGTCAAAATTCGCCGCGATGACAAAAAGCCCTCGCGACAGCGAACGCACGAAGTACAATGTCCATCGCGGCGCCCAAACCGATCCGCGAATCAGCCGCCGCCAACAAGTCATGCACGCTCTGAAACTGGTCATGATCCACAACTTTTACTACAGCGTGTGCAGCGTACGCACGTTTCCCAGAACGAGCCTCAACGTACGTCCTCTTTGGCCTGGGTGGCGATCAAACCGTCTGTTGACTCGCACTGGACTTGTATTCGCGAGGGGACGCGAGCGACCGCACGACAGAGGGTCGATGGAGTTAAGCAATCAACCGCGGCGCGCGCACGCGCTTGTCCACGGACGCCGCACGAGGAATATGGGCGGCGATACGCGCGATAGGCTGGGTACTGCGCGGCTGTTTGAACGCAAATCCGTCCTCGCCAGAAACGAGGTCATCCGAGTTGTCCTCCTCCTGGAGGAGTAACCCACGACCATCGAATTTGTGATCGAGAATGCTCCCCGTCTTTTGGAGCATCATCAGGGGCCAGTTAGGGGAGGCTGTTGCGCAGTTTGACTCAAATAGCGCCCGCTAGGCATTGGGGTCGGGGACTTGCGAATGGTCTAAACGAGACACTTTCTAACGAGTTGCAGACGAGATAGGTCGTGCGTGTTGGCCAGCCGCCGAGATACAGTTCCGGTCTGTGAGCATGACAGAACAAAGGCGACATATACGAGAGACGCCAACCAAGCCGGCGGTAGTACGACCCGCTCAATGTATGACAAAGCACGTATGTCTAATCTCCGATTGAAATTTGGAGGACTCGGAATCGAGAGAGATTATGCCAGTCTTATCTTGACTCTTATGAACGCCTGTCGCGTTCGCAAGCAAGCCAACGTTCCCCGGGTCCCATACAGGTGGAAAATCTCAAGAAAATTGTGGAGAGAGCTGGTGGATCCACGGGATGCATACCGCTAGTCTTCGAGGGTACGATCGAGCCGTTGATGCTAGGTGCCGTCGCCCACTGGGAAACCGTTCCTCCCAGCCTCGAACACTATCCAGTTGGCACCAAGTTATCCAAGCGGCTCTCATCGGCGGCGGCATCATGTAAGACTACCAACACTACAACGATACAGAGGTAGAGGGCAGGGGCAACGGACGGGGATGCGATGCGCATGGGGACCGCCACAGCGAGGATTCTGCGCGTGCGTATCGATACTCTGAGAAGAGCGATGATTGCGCCGAATTGTTCGGAGGAGCATGTGTCACCCACCATTCCAGGTGCCTGGCCTCTTCTGCGCCCTTGAATAGTGACTTACCTCCGGGAGGATGGTCCATCGATTTCTGGATAGCGCTGGATGCTAGACATTGCAGTTGCAGCGCCGTGGTTAGTGCGATCACCACTATGTACAGACTTATCTATCGACAGCCCGAGCGCAAACAAGTGCGCTATTGTGCTCTGCCCGGAACGTTTTATTCCCTCTGTGAATCGACACTATTGTCTGTGGGTTACTTGCCCTATGGCGGCAGTGGCAACCCGCGAGGTCCAGCTGCATTGCATGGATTTTTGCACCTTTCACAATGTCGACCGGACTTGACCAAGACGCTAGAAAGTCATGTGGTCCACCCATTTGCTTTCTATTGGGCTTCTCTTGAACTTGGGATGCCAGTTCTTGGCTTGCCAAATACTACTACTTCAGCCAAATGTGATATGTGACAAGCGCCCGATTATGTAGGCTTAGATGGTCGCACAGATGTCGATAGGATCCCAGTGGATATCACAATGGCCCAAGGAAAGGTATGGTCAGTGACAATACAACAGCCCGGTAGGTACGTATACACTCTCGTACGGAATCTAGAAGATTCCGATGACCGGTAGCCCATCCGTGCAACTCCAAATTATTAGCCAGTGGTCAACTTATGTAGACCGTATCTCGGCGTGGCGCAGTGACTCGGAGGGGTCTCAGGGAGGCTGAGGGAGCGCCGACTCTAGGAAACCGGCCTAAACCTAACCTGTCAAAATGAGGCCGTTACAGGTGCCCGTGTTGGGTCGACGGAGACACGGGAGGAACCGACAACGTCGTGCCGAACGGTATCGCTGGCGGGGAATTCGTCGAGCTGTGTCTCAAACTCCGCTTGGATGCCCGTTGATTCTCCAGTTGAGCGCCTCCAGCTCGCGCTGCTCCGCTTCTTGCTTCGCGATGATCGCCGCCCGCCTTTTCTTCACCTCCTCTGGCGACAGCACAGGCCTCTTTACCTGTGTCGTTGGCGCTCTAGGAAAGCAAGTTAGCCAGACATCCTCGTTTCTCAATCGACGCGTCCAAACTCACCCTTCGCCGTTCGCGTTTTGATCCCCCGAGGTGTGTTGGGGTGCAGATGCGTTCGATGGTCCGGCGGACCTGCATCAGAGTTGGGTCAACATCCGTTGTGTACCGTGCACGAACACCACCAACTCACCCGACCTCGACCTCCTTTGCTTCCTCGCCATGAATCCACTGTCGGTCCCACCTCCCTTCGGTTTCCTGCCAAAGGAGGAAGTAGACTTCCATGCGTTCCCGTCGTGACCGCTCAGCCTTGACGAGGGCGCGGACCTCGTCGGCGCGGTTGCGGATCTTGGCCGCCTTGTCATCCATTGCATCAATCTGCCGCAGAAGCGCCTGATCTCGCGCTGATATTTGTTGCATCTCGAGGACGCAGTCTTTGAGCTCTTCGATGGTCGCCATGGACGGGGTTCCTGATCTGGAGGAGACGGGGGTAGCGAAATCGGGTTGGTCTTCTTCTGTCATTTCTGATTCGGTCGCGCTGAATAGCGCTCTGTCGTAGGGAAGTCCAGTCAGTGGGTTTTGCGGGAGGGGGCTGGATCGTGGGCCGGACGATGGCCCGGCTTCAGGTTCTGTCCAATCAATGTGGGGTCAAGTCCCGCAGTGGTTCTTCCTGGGTGGTGAGTGCTCACCGTGTATACCGGACCGGGTCGATGTATCTCTTGGTTGTGCGCGCGATGGCGCTACCTGTCTTTTTTGTGGTGCGATGGGGCTTCCCGGGCTTGAGGCACGCTCCGACTTGGCTTCGCGCCTCATTCTCTTCCGTGATGGCCCCTCTTCGCGGTCCTCCTCTGCCGGTCTGTCATCACTGGGTGTCAACGTGTTATTTTCGATCGTATTCGAGTCCCTTGCGCACCTCTTCTTCTGTTTTGCCTGGCGGTCGAGGAGCTGCTGAACAATTGCCTCGCTGCTCAAATTGGCTTTGATGCTGTGGGACTGGGTATCGTCAGTGGGAGTGCGCGTCCGGGCACAAGAGCATGCAGACACCTACCTTTGCGATCTTTTGGAGCTGCGCTCGACGGAGTCCTCGCAGGTATGGTTCATTCAAATTTGGGTTGTTGGATGTGGTGGGTGTTGATTTCGGAGCAGCGGTTTTCGACTTGGACTTGGGTCGGAGGTTCATGGTGTACAGTTTGTAGTGAGAAGGGACGATTGATGATGAAGGGGTTGCTTGCTGAGCAGGTCTACTATAATACTCACTGCAGGAGGGTTTGAAAAGTTTCAAACCCCCCGAGCGCGTGCGTTTTATAGTATATCTGGTTGGGTGGACCATGTAGGGACAATGCTGCCATCACTTAGGCCCACAACCAGTCACCAAGCCCAATTCGGGATGTCAAAGCAAGTCGACTCTATATCTGTCTCTAGAGCTGATACTAATAACCGGTTCCGAGACTGCCTTGCAATTCTGTCTTAACACAAGGCTCATCGACCATGGTTTTCCCCCGTTGTTTGGGGTCCTGCTATATCAGAGGCGCATGTATCAAGGTTCCATGATCCAGTAGTGAGGCGGTGCGCATCCCATAGCAATCCCGCAAGCGGCTGACAATGGCAGTCTCGGTGAATGTCATGTCTCCTTTAGGGTTTCCCTTTGTTTCCCTTCAGGTTGGACTCATAGACTTTCTACCGTTCTTTGTTGACGCTTGCGTATCAGGCGCTAGCTAGAGCTGGATTACCACCAAACCGATTGCGGACTCCGCGTCTAGCTCCAGAACCGTCTATACAAGAGAGCCAAACGGTAAACGATCCGTGACCCCATCGTCTCTGCAGTTATAGTTGCTGGATCCTCCACAAGGGCCAGCCCGGCGCCATCCAATGTGTTCCACGTCTCGTCCAGACTGGCGAGTAACGCGCTCGTCGTTTCCATTGTCCATTTTACTCCATATCCCTGTCGCCTGGAAAGCAACGGAAGAGGCCGGGTGGTTCCTCCTGGCGAGTTGTATGTGGGTGTCTCGGGTGTCCTCCGCTGTCTGTGTTCCCCTTGTTCATCACGTCCTCCACAATGCCATTCCAGCTACGGGAGCTCAATTATCACCGAGCCCAGTCACCGATCCTGTACAACTCGAAATTATCAGCCAGCGGTCAACTTAATTAGTGTCTCAACGTGGTGCAGCAGTGCTCTAGAGGGGTCTCACTGGGGAGCCGACGAGAAGACTCCCAGAGGGTAAAATCTATGCACGAGAGTGAGCCACTAGAGTGGCCCTTGCTGTTGGCTTGGCCTAGTAGTTCGGCCATTCTTTTGTATGCATCGATTTTGTCGCGCCCGTCCACCACACCATGGTGCGCAAGCGTAGCATACACACATACCTAAGACCAGTCTGTCCGACGCTTCCCGCTGTCACGGGAACCACAGCTCAGCTCCACCGACAGGTTTGGATCCAGCTTCGGGCTGGGAAATTTACCCAACCCATTCTTTTCCTCGTCTTGTCATTTATCTCACACGATCAGTACACCACAGGCCGGTCTCCACTCATTCTCTCATACGTTCGCATGTGCGTAGATCTCTGGGTTTGAACTTTGTGCGTGAACCTATAGGCTACCGCGGGTTCCTTGCAGGCCCTCTTTTATGGTTCGCATGTCCCGACGGTTTTCACACTGATCTATTTTACAGCCTATCGGGATAGATCATATAATGGAGATGCTAGGGTCGGAGCCCACATAAGTGGCATTTTGTTGTCTACGCACTCTCCTACTTATTCCCTTTCGACTGTGGTGACTAGCAACGTCTCCACCCTTGATGTCGATCCTGCACGGTACTGCACCTCCTCGCGGATAGTTCCAGTTGTCCGGTAGATCCAATGAACACAAGTCCTACGCATGGCTCGTTCTGGTGTGCGAATCTGCCATGGCAGTAGACTGGGCTAACGTCGCTTCAGAGTGTACGTATGTCCTAAAAGCCGGGGTGGCCCAAAGCAGTAGCGAAAACTTGCGGATGCTAGCGGCACTTGAGGCCCAACCCCACAGCGATACGTGTTCCGGCTGCTGTCGAGACTACCGTCTCATGACCTCAAACATAGACACCGATTAGTAGCGCTCTCTCCTGTGGTTGCGCCGTCACGCCCTGTTTCGACTCGTACTGTACAGACCAACACACTTGGTGCAAATGGACGGTCAAAATAGAAGGGGCTGTAAATGAGGGGCCGTGCAACAGTTATGAATCCTCTCATCGACCTGCAAACGTATGGAGCGCTCCAAAGGCGGGGTATTGCCGCAGGAAATGATTTACCAAATGCAGAAGCCCGAGCTCCGTGCGAGTTTGCATAGCGCTCGTCGTTATCGTTGGCCCTATCTGAAGATATGGTGAGTGCACATATACTACAACGATCAGGACTTCTCTGAACCCCTTCTCGCAATCAACCCGTGACCGTGGAACCTATGTTATTCCACTGGCCTCGCACTTCATATGATATAAAGAATCTCGGTGAGCGCAAGGAGGGTGAATTGTCCCCAGCAGAGCACGTTGCACCAGAGGACACCGTCTGGAGGAAGCTCGATAGACGGGTACTTTCCCTATGCACTATCGTCTTTGTGCTTTCGGTTGTGGTGCGTCCTTGAGCGCTTGAACTATGTTTCATCCTAGCTGTGCTCAGGGCATTGGTGGTACCTAGACCCGAGCCAACATCGGTAATGCGCGGGTGGCTGGCTTGCAACTGTCACTGGGGATGTCGAATTATCATGCATGTGCAACGGTTTTGGTGATTTGTGCCCTAGCTTATCAGCCCATAGTACACCATAGCTGTAACAGCGACTTTTGTGTGCGTACGGAGGCCTGTGGCCACCAGCATTTGTTGATCGTACCCTAGTTCTTACATCGCTGCCGAGTTTCCGACCACTTTGCTCTTGAAGGTGAACCTCATCCAGATTGACAGCGCCATTATCCATAACTCCCAGCACTGCAGCATGTAGGACCTGATATCATGCTTCCTACTATGGTTACATCGTGGGGCGTAGTCTCTGTCGCGCAAGGTAGGCAGTTTTCACGCCATTCCGATCTTAGACATGTGTACATAGAAAGTCAAGGATTCGTCAAGAACTCTTCCGGGTTGCTCGCCTGTCGATTTTTCTTGGGAATGGTTGAGGGTTCGCATGCGTTATTACGCCGTTTCTCCTGTTCATTTTCGGCACAGGTGGTATTTTCCCTGGAATCATCCTCTATCTTTCGTTCTTCTATCCCCGGAAGAAACTACAAGTACGGTATGCGTCAGATCAGCCTTATAGATAATTGTCTAAAGTTCTTTCTAGGATCTCAACTTTCTATGGAACGGCGGCGTTATGTGGCGCCTTTTCTGGTTTGTTAGCCGCTGCCATTGACGAGATTAGCGGCCGGAGCGGTAGGCCCGGGTGGGCTTGGATATTTATTCTGGTATACCGTGCACCGACTGCTTCGTGAAACATGCTGATCGGCCTCGACAGGAAGGCATATTTACCTTTGTGTTTGGCATTGTCTCTTTCTTCCTTTTCCCTCGTTCGCCCGACAAGGCGCGCTTCTTGACGGAGAAGGAGAAAGCTTACGTCGTTTCCAGCCTGAAACGAGCTGGTTCTGTGTCCGAGGACGCCCTCAAGGACAATTTTAGTTGGCGTGAAGTCATCAATGCGGCCAAGTCCCCGCACTTTTGGTTTCTTGCTGTCGCCTACTTTTTCAATGGTAGCCACATGACATCCCTGGTTCACCACGATTGACAATGGTCTTGTTAGGTACGATAAAGTTTGGACTGTCTTAGTGAGCAGTCGGCCTGTGATCTTTTGTCGGTGCTGACATCCATGATTATAGCTTCGAACCGACGATCGTCGCTAGCCTCGGATACTCGGGCAATAAAGCACAGCTCATGAGCGTTCCTCCATTCGTAACCTCATTCGTCTGTGCGTACTTTGAGGACGAGCTCTTTGGCAGCCATTGATGACTGCGAAGTTGCACTCATATCGGGCGTCATGTCCGATCGTTACCAGTGTCGTGGATATACTGCGATATTTTTTTCTCTGATTGGGTTGATCGGGTTCGTCATGTTCTACGGTGCGCCGAGGATGTCTTCCACAGAGGGCCCTATCTAATGTAATGCGCGCGTACAGCGAGCACGTCAAGCCATGTCCGCTACGCATCCCTTTTCTTCTCTGTCACCGGCACATATTGCGTGGCACCGCCCCTGATCACGTGGGTCTCGAACAACAGTGCCCCGCACACCCGACGTGCGACCGCCGTGGCAGGGATTTCTAGCTTGGCCGAGACGGGTGGCATCCTTGCCACCTGGCTTCTTGGATATCTATCTCCTGCGCCTCACTACACGACGGCGACGATCACGTTCATCGCCATGTTTAGCGGCATAGCCGTCTTCTCCATGGTCAACTTGGTGTATCTGGGACGAGAGAACCGCCTGAAGGCGAGGAGGCGACTCCGGATGAACAAGGAAGATGAGCCAGAGGGCCTCGGAGATCGCAGTGCGTGGTTCGTATATAGCCTGTAGATCACAGGCTCTTGTGGAGGGCGACGATCGATGTCAGCAACGACGCAAATTCGACAATCGAATGGCGCTAGCCTCGTCGCCACATGTGGCTTTCCGTATGCAGAAACAATATCTTGCGCTTTCCTTGCGATTCGCCCACGTATGAGGACCAATCGGATAGGAAGTTGATGATCAGATGGGCTAAAGTGAGAACCGGTGATCTGCTCGCCAAATTTACCTGCCGACGGCTAGTCGTCGGCAATTCCCTCAAATCCCCTGCCGCATGTTGGTGAGTTAACTCGCGGCACGGATGCTGCGTCGTGCATGTCTGTGCGTCTCCGTGCATTAGATCACAAGGGATATCTGTGGGGGTCGAGGCGATGATGATTCGGACACTTGTGGCTATGCAAACTGTCGTGGAAAAACACAACTGTTCCTGAGGAGACCCACTCGAGACTTTATTGTTCTGGCGAGGCTGATAAGCGATGCCAGGATCAAGCTCACAGCCTGATCAGAACGTCCATCATGCACCTCCATCTCCACCACATCACCAAGCCCATCGAAGAATCCGGCGCGCCTGAGTCCGCTCTGTCTGGCGCCAACGCTGACGACGTCGCCCAAGGCTTCGTGTGCCTCGTCGAGAATGCTGACCCGTCCAAGGGCGATGGCGACGTCGCACAGGGCATTCACGCACCAGCCCACAGCCATCACCCCATCCTGCACAAATTCGTGCCCCAGCTCCAGAACCTCGCCAACAAGTACCACGTCGGAAACTTTGTCATCGACAGAAGGACGGGCGAAAAGTTCTTTGAGAGCATGCCCATCTACGCACGGCTCGGCATGCACCTCCTCTTTCACGGCAAGGAACAGACCAAGTTACTCGAGGGCAGCAAGCACGTCGAGGAGCTCCTCCGCGAGCAGAGCGTCCGCGAGGGGCGGATCTATGACTCCCCCGAGAGCGTCAAGAACATCCCGTCCTTTATCCGCACCTACAAGCTCCCCCTCGACGAGCTTCTCAACCCAGACATCCAGAGCTACGCCACCTTCAACGAGTTCTTTTACCGCAAACTCAAGCCGGACGCCCGGCCCGTAGAGAACGCGGACGACCCCGCCGGGTTGTGCTCCGCCGCAGATTGTCGTCTCGTCGTCTACCCCACCGTGGATCTGGCGTGCAGATTTTGGATCAAGGGCGACGAGTTTTCGATCCCGTCGCTGTTGGACCTCGACCCTTCCGACCCGCTGTCCGTCCAGTTTAACGGCGGCTCCCTCGCCATCTTCCGTCTTGCGCCGTCCGACTACCATCGCTTCCACTCGCCCGTCGATGCGACGGTCTTGAGAAAGGCGGCGGACGTGCCAGGACAGTACTATACTGGTCAGCGAGTGTATCTGCGATGATCGGATAGTTCCTGATTTGCAACCCCTCCGTTTGGTTCGTCCAGTGAACCCTCAGGCTGTCAACCAGAAAAATCTGGACGTCTTCACCCGGAACAAGCGTTCCGTTCTCTTCTTGCGACACACCCTTTCTGGGAAACCGATTGCTTTTGTCGCCATCGGCGCGCTGCTCGTCGGAAGTATCGCCTGGACTGTCGAGGTGAGTCTTGGTTAGCGTTGACCATGTTTCGGACTGACGCCTTTTCTTGTTGCTCGACGTTTGACGGGGTTGCGATTGAATACGCTGAATTAATACGTGTCGCTTTTTGTAGGAAGGCGCGAACGTGCGTCGCGGAGACGAGCTTGGCTATTTCGCGTACGGCGGAAGTACCATCGTGACTGTCTTCCCGCGTGATTTCATCACGTTTGATGACGACTTGGTGCAACGTTCTGCACCATCGGATGGTGCGCGCGATCACCGCGCAATCGAGACCCTCATGAAGGTCGGATACTCGCTCGGGCGCTGGAACGGGGCGTGAGATATGTGGGGCAACCGAGTGAAAGAAGGGAAAAGGGAGAGGGCGGAGGATATCTTTTGGAGGGGGCAGCTATATATATTCATACCCAACGTGGTCGAAACGTTGTGTGCAGTGTCGGAGATACCGACGGGGGTGTTGAGCGTGCTATGGAACGCGTATGCACTTTATCTAGTTCGCTTTCAGACTTGATCCTTGGTGAATCACAAGGTGATGGCTTTATATTCGTTGTATGCGAGGGTCTGGGGTCCATGTTTCTTCGAGCCAATCTCGCGTTCTGTTGAGTCGTCGTGTACGGGAGAAAACGAGGTGCGGAAGCCCAAACGAAAACGACACGTTGACATCCGGTGCCACATGACAGACCGGCGAAGGAGAACCGCGAAGGTCCATCACGGAAGCTCGAGGACGAGTTGGAGTGTGTCCATTGTACCACGAAAGCAAGCAGTGCCACTGCGCGGTCAACCTACCAGAAATACATCAGCCCGACCAGAGAGAACCACTGCGAGACTGGGTGCCGTATGGGCCGTAGCCGAACCCCCCAACCACCCGAGGCTGGGCCCACGATCCAATCCCCTCCCACAACGCCCGCCGACAAAACGCGCTTATGACCGGAGCTCTCTTTCAGCGAGGCCGAGTCGGGAATGGCGGAGGAGAACCGACTCGATTTGGCGACCCCGGCCGCCTCCTGGTCCGGAACGCCACCCATGGCGAGCATCGCCGAGATAAAAAAAACTATACGGGACATGGAACCAATATCAGCCCGGGACGAGGTACGTCTACAGACGGACGACAAGGTGGCGAAGACCCACGAACGCACCCACGAAGTCGACGCGCTCGTCGAGGTTGAACGAACACGGCGAGAACGGATGGAGGCATACTCAGGAAACAAAAGGGATAGTGAGATGCATGGCCAGGAAACAGGGTGAGGGCCCGCTATGCACCCGCTCCCAAAAAAGGAAAGAAGCGTGAGCCACCGACGACGACGAGGGGGAGGATAAAGGGCGTGGGAGAATTCCTAAGGGGGCGGGGTCGAACGTGCCCCCAACCAGGTGCATCCGTTGGTAGATCGGTTGTCTACAATGGAACGCACTGGAGCTGGCTATAGGACATCGAGGAACAAGGTACAGATAATTCGCACCACCACTTTCCGCATTGCTGCTCATATTCAACGAGGTGCTGGTACGAGAGGGCTTTCGATGCATGATCACAGGTCTGTTGGATTTGGATTCGGTCGAAAAATGTACAGCTCTCCAGGCCGCGGCAGATATCGAGGTTACGGTCGAGGCAGTTCACGTCCTGAACGAACCGACGATGCAAGGCATTGATCCCACCGGGACCAGTGAAGACAAAAAGGTGGAGGACAAAGTGAGGATCCACCCCTAGGTACCGAGTCGTCCATTGTGCTTCCCCACCATCCAGACATATTATGCCGCTGGCACTATGGTCATTCTGGAGTCCTCTGGGTTCAAAGAATCGAGTGATGGATTCAAAAAATCTAGAGGTATCCACCAAGTCTGAAATCTACTTTCATTGGAGCACAATCTCTGCTCACACTTTAACAGACTCGGACTACGGTTTGAAAGCGCTGAGAAGGTGTGGTGTGCACAGAAGCCGTGAGTCACGCGATTCGATCCCATCGCAGCCGCACCGCTACAAAGTCTGTGTATTCAACGCGAAAACTTTATCCGCCGCCTCTGTACGGGTGCCAGATCGCATCATCCTATAAAGGTCGATTTTGCTCCAAGGTTCACAGATGTGCCCGCATAGCTCACATGTTGGGTGCTGCCACATTTTTTGGCCAGATAGATCGTGATGTGGAAGACGTAGACGTCCTAACATTTGATAGATCGTCCGCCGAATTACTGAGCGTCTTATATTGGCGCTACGGAGACTGTTGCAAGCTACGTAGGTTGCGCGATGAGTCCATCAGAGAAAAAACAGAAGCGTCACGATCCCATAGACACCACTATCAGGCTTTATAATCAATCCATTATTTTGAAGGAAAGGATTAGAAAAGGATTAGAAGGGATTATAACGCGTCTGCTTCTTCTGTGGTGGAGCCTGGAAATACTTGTGTGAACGGAACGGCCACTTGGCTCCAGGCGGTGCTCACCCCAACTCGTCCCTTTACATGTCTATCAAGGGAGCGTCCTTACAGCGAGAGATCAACTAGTTGTGGGATCGTCGCTTCAAGCTCGCTCGTGAGTCGTGGACACGAAATTCCAAGGAAGGTTGTGTGCTCCTCGTCATTTGCCACGCAACTAGACCTCGAGCCCAGTCACCAGACCCTCCACGGACATTCACATTTGGGGCGGCAACACCGTGACCTCACTAACAGAGTTCGACCCGGCCCCGACGGCTCCTGCTCTTGCAAACGCCTCGAGCATGACAATGTCCGACGAGGAAAGGGACAGCATCGTCCAGACCTACCCCGCGGCCCCACCCTCTTTCCGGTCGGCCGACTGCATGTCCGCTCGGCGAGCAGCCCGAGGTCCATTGGACCGGTATCCATCAAGGCGCTGTTAGGACTGGCAGACCAGCATGATGTCGTGCAAGACGACCGACACTAGAAATGCACCGACAACGATGCCCGTGCATCCGAGGAAGACGGAGAGGGGACGGCCTGCGAGGAAGAGGAGCATGCAATGGCATTACAGGTGCCGCCGACAGCCCCAGGAATGCGCGCCATGGAGCATCGAACGCGGGGGGCCAAGTCCTGGATACCCCGACGGACAGACGGGCGAACAAGGCTGGGGGCCAGGCGTTGCGCTGTTGCCGAGTTGTATGGACGCCGAAATGGAGCGATGGCAGTGCCCGACAACGCGGTGGGAATAAACGTGCCCCGTGACGCCATGCATAACGCCATAAGAAGCAGTCAAGAGAACCTTGGGCCGCCTCCGTGACGCTATCCGCAAGTCAGAATCTCGCGTTTCCCCTCCTTAGCCCCATCGACAGACCTAGCCGAGGGCACGCATCATATCTTGCCGCATGTTCCGGTCCCTGGAACATATCATCCCCCAAAACCGGCAGCATTGTCGTTCCTCGACCGGTCCAGCCTCTGCACAAGCGGTCACCGCCCGCGTTGGCACGCACCACGGCCCGACCACACTGGTGTACGAGACGTTCGTCCGATCTTTCCCCCTCGAGGATAAGGTTGCGTCTAAACAGCTACCCCGGCAGCGGCCTGTGTACCGGATGCAGGAGACAGGCGCAAATAAGACGGCAGACATCATTTCGTTCAAGGGGCCTGCTGAGATGAATGAACATGGGCAATGGTGGGCGCAACTGATTTGAAATCAGGGACGGCGCCGTGTGGTCCACATGGTGCGCGTTGAGGCTCGGGTTGTCGTGCAGTCAGCAGCTTGAAGTCTTGGTGCGAGAGGAGTGTCGTTGTAAAAAAAGATGTTATTAACCGGTGCCATTCAGGCTAGCAAATCCTTCTCCCCGGGAACAATCAAAAGTCCCGCGTCGACAGCATGGGATTCACGCCCTCGGGGAGGCAAATATAGGTCATACCGGTCTATCACCCAGTTCGGGCATACAGCGGGACCTGGAGGTGGCACCGTACCGTAACTACATCGATCTATATCCAATCGAACTCACTGATGCGGCCTGCTTAGCGAGTCGTCAAATTCAAATACGGGACATACCGACCCATCGCATGAGAAAATCTGTCAATTGAGAGTCAGACCCGCTGGAGAATGTGCCTTCAAGCTTCGAAAGAGAATTTCCTTCATCTCAAGCGCGGCTCAGAGCGGGAGTGGGAATCCTCTCGATTCGTCTGGGGAATGTTTGACCAGCCCTCTGTCATATACCAGGTAGGTCATTCGGGAGCTCTTGAGGCTGGAGTTTCGCAAGCTTGTGTGGGTCGCCGAACGTACAGTCAGTGACATAACTAGAAGCCCAGGACAACAACACAACCCAATTAAAGAGGTATTATTTATTTTATTTGTTCCGGGATGATGGGGGTTGCCCGTTAAGTTGGCTTTCTGATAGAAAACGCACAGTACCCCTGGCGACACCATCACTGTGGGGTGACGATAGCTTGGATGCAACAGCTGACTTCTCGTCCAGGAACGCGGATGGGCTGCAACTTGAGCAGTTACACATCGTTATCTGGATCCATTCGACGCAACAAAAGACTAGGCACGTTATCGAGGGACTTGCTGAAGAATAGTGGAGTGACCTCCACGAACGTTCTCGCCGATGCTTGTGCTCTGCCCCTGTTCGAACCGTACACTTGGGGCGGGCTGATCCCCAGCCACTATGCTTTGTGAACCTCGCCACCAGTCAGGGCAGGACAATAAATTTTTCGAGGAACGATGAATTCTGCAGGACGCGCTGTAAGCAAGAGTTTCCGTACATGCCGGAATTACGTCGGCAGTCGGGAAGAAGCAACACCACTCGTGACCGGTCTTCCCTGATGTGCGTCTCTTGATCGCGAGATAGCTGATGTTGGCTGATTCAAGTGCCAGCCAGACCTCCTGGTGTGCGTTGAGCTGAACAAAAGGATCCGACTGAACGTCGCAGGCCACGTATGGCGGCACTTCCTAATCTGGCGGGGATCGGCGCTGTCAAACATCAAGTTCACTATGACCCTACTTGATCGCGACGGACGCAAACGAGGCTCAAGCGATCCCGACCGCCCTCCTGTGGCAACAAAATGATGGAATAATGCGAACAGCCCCCCTTCATAACAGATGGCGCCAGACGCGGCGATTGAATGACTGTCGGAAATTTTGAGGCACAGGGTCGTTCAGTTCGCGTTCGGCTGTCTAGTGCGCGCCCTTCGCCTTAGTCCACGACACATACATGGTTTACTGCATAGTGTGCGTGGTGTAGTTCCATTGTTTCATCTCTCACGGTCTTCCATGTCGTGCAGAAGCAGCTCGGAGTCGTGATTTCCCTCTTCACGAAGGGGGACCGCAAACGCGTTTCAGTTACCCTGGATTGCTCGCCCGTGAATCGTTCATATCACCTTTTCCACCCGGAGATGGAGCCCAATCCCAACTCAGAACGTGGCTGCACATCGGACTGATCATTTCGTCATTCGGGCAGATCAAACTGAAAACATGCGATCGAAAGCGGGGCCACAAATGTTTTCCGTTTGTTTCGCAGGGCACAAGAGGTCAGATGCCTGAGTCGACACTGCCCTGCGCTTTTGGTGCGGATTTCATTTGGACTCTAGACATTGCAGGAGTCTTTGGCGGAGACCGACCGAGGTGCCTCAATGAACCGGGGCGTATAAAGGCTCGGGCGATTCGAACCAGGACGTCAGGACATTCAGTCTCTCTTCTGTCTGATTCGCATCCAAGCTCGTCGCTTCTGCTCATCATGCGCATCTCTAAATCTCTTCTCGCATTCACCTTTCTCGCCATTGCTTCTGCGGCGGTCGTACCGGATGTCGCTGTTCGCGACGTTGCCGTAGCAGAGCATAGGGAACCTCACCACGAGCACCATGGTCACCACGATCACCATGATCACCATGATCACCACGATCACCACGATCACCATGGTCCCCACCCCCAAGCCCGCGACACTTCGGCGGCGGAGCGCAAGAAGGAGCCGCCCCACCACGGGCCTTACCGCCCACCCCATCACCACCACGACCATGATCACCACCATCACGCCCGCGCTACCGAGGAGGAGCAGAGGGGACACCGTGGACACCACGATCATGACCACCACCACCACGGCCATGATCACCACGACCACGACCATCACCGTCATCATCACGCGCGTGCTACTGAGGAGGAGCAGAGGGGGCACCGTGGACACCACGACCACCACGACCACCACGATCATCATGATCATCATGACCACCATGATCACCATGATCACCATGGTCACCACCCTCGCGACACCTCGGTGGTCGCCTGAGCTCCTGAAATCAAAGATAGCAGTAAGTGTTCTTTTCGAGTTGCAGCAGTATGCGAACGGTGGCTTATTTCGTTCTCAGTGTCCGGTTGATCGCGTGCCTCTCTCAGGCATCCCGGGTTGTTCATTCCGCGGGGTTCTTTTTGTGTTGAGATATGGTGCTGGGATGTTCGGGTCGTAGTAGGGCGAGGTTGACTGGACATGCACAAAGTTTTTTTGTTTTTTTGGCCATACATTTCTTTGGAATCAGATTGTGCTGTACTATTACTACCTCTGGGAAGGTCTCTATTAAAATATGCTGTTTAGCGGTGGCTCTCACAAGGTTTGGCGATTGGATCCGAAAAGAATGTGGCGCATTGCGTCCGAAGAAAGACTCGAGTGGTGTGTGCCTTGATGGGCAGTGGAAGCGCGCGATGACCTCTCAACGGGCGTTGATTCACACGTCCAGAATACACACAATCGCATCTCCCCCCTCCCACCTTACGGAACTGTACGAAGCTGGGGTGCTTGTCGCCGGTCATCGGTCAATCCCGTGTTGGCCCACAAAAATAAAAAGGTCTCTGACGAACGGTCGTACTTTGTTAGATATCCGCGCAGACTATCAACCCCGGGTCAGCTGAGTTGTGGTGCATGAGAGCAGGAAACCGTGACACTTGCCTCCTGTCCACGTTGGAACCGCCCAATACAAGAAGCCACCTTCAAGTCTGCCTCTGACGAGCCAGGGAAAACGCCGAGCGAATAAGCGACCGGCCTGGGAGCGACCTCATTGGCACGACGCGCAGACGTCCAGGTCTCGGTCGCGGTATAGCACCTCCTTGCGCCTCGCGCGCCAGTCCGTGTTGAGATCGGGACGAGCGTCGACGTACCCCCGCATCAAGACTGAAAACGACACCTTCCAGTCGCTTTGACAGTCCCCTCTCTGGTTCCAGCAGAAAAGTCCCCCCGGCGTGATAGCGTGGACGGTGGAACGGGCGGTTCGGACCCGCAGAACGTGAACTCGCTGAACTCCGGAGCCGGGAAAAAAATATGTAGCTCGAGTGCTCGTGCTCCCCCGCGATGGGCCAGCCAGTATCAACCCACTTATCTGTCCAATATGCGCGTTGTAGATACTGCCAGTGAGGTCGTACTTCTTGCTGTGATTCCGTAAGAGAGCACGGTAGATCAATTCAGCGATCACGTGCAACGAGTCTATCTTTACATCATGATCCCGAGATCGCAAACAATTCACAGTTCCTTTGCCGGCGAGGATCTTTGCGAAGATCCCCCAGACGGGACAGGACAGTCCCCACGATCCTTTGTTTCGCCATAAGGCTACTTACGCAACCTGCTGGGTCACGGCATAGACAAGGCTTGGCGTGCTAGTGGTGGATTTATGTAAATCCCTTCCGTCTCTCCTGCTCTTACCCTTCCGTTCTCACTCTCATAATCTTTGCCAAGCTACCCCCGTTCGTCTCTGACATAAGAACGATCCTGAGAGGCAGATAGGCTTACTCATTAATTGATTAGCCTCTGCGATTTACAGGCACATGATGACCAGATACAGCGATGAAAGGAGAGGCAAATACGAGACAACGGGTACTTCCGCGATATAATATTCCAACACCTTTCGGGAGCCTTCTCGCGTAAACGACGCAGAAATATGCCAACCTCTTCGGTCAAGGTACAAACTCTGATCGTCAGAACTGTGAGACCCCGTTTGCAGGAACGGGCACCGAATTCGACGTACCCTCCTCGTCAAGCAAAGTCTCTTCGTCCAAACATGCCTGTATATAGTCTGATATAATGAGCCGACGTCGCTTGGGCCTAGGACACTGTCAATCTGGGTGACCCATGAAGGATAGGTGTTTTACTTCGAGGTGAGTTGCATGAGAGTTATCCTACGAGACACGTCCCGCTTGTCAAGAACGACGTGAGTCAGCTTGGGATTGTCGAGACTGACAACCTTCCCTCCACTTTCTTCGATGTTCCGAGAAACCTTGACAAGACTTGTATTGATGTGAGCACTCGATTCGTTCCGACGAAGAAATCGATGAAAACGCAACTGATCAGAAATTTCTTTCTCGTATCTCGTATTTACATTCATCCCATTCTTGCGTGCATTTCCCGGTGTATCGATATAGAAGCACCTATAAAAGTAATATGTCAGGTGAGCGTGATATGCGGAGACAGGCCAAGACAGATCCGTACAAATGCTTAAATATGAGGTCAGCATCATACTCGCGCTCCGATCCCTCGCCCATAGCGGCATCCTCGGACCGCTGTTCATCATTGACAACGTGACCACCCAGCAGGTAATTACCCTCACCTGTGCTTGTGCTTTCTCGCTGGATAGAGACTACTCGTTGCAATCCTGGTAAAGCGCTTACGGCGGCAGTAGATATGAGAGCCTTACCAAATCTTGGAATGATTCAAGGGTCTCGCTGCCGCTTGGTCCCACGTCTATCCACTCTTCGATATCCCTGCCGGCATCATCGTTCAGGGAGTCGACGTCACTCTCGAGTTCTGTCTCGCTGTCCTCGGGGATCGCATGCTTGGCACCCACACACAACCACTCCGCAAGAGCCGGATCGACATCCTCTGCGGGCCCTAGCCCGGATTTGATGCTTTCCGGAGTCGTCGAAGCCTTGAGACCGGCGCCTTGTTCTGGAGATGGCTGTCGTGGTTCGTCGCCCACTTCCACGTCTTCCTCGCTGTCAGGTTCATTGTACTCAGCGGACGTTTGTCGATCGCCCGACGGATGGAAGAAGTATCTGTAAGATTTATGAAGTCCTCGAACCAGACCGAATTTTGCCCTTCACGGCGTACGTACTTCTTCTTCAGAGGAACCAGTTCGTCCCTCGCGACGCAGTCCAAGATCCAATGTGGCCGAACGATGTCGACCGTACCTTTGTTGACCAACAACTTGATGTCGTAGGCTATTGCGACAAATGTTAATACGACGCCGTCCTCGAAGAAGCAACAGCATACGCATCATATTTCCCCCGTAGACAACCATTGCAGGTTGCTGAGGTGTCACCACTTGGACACAACTTCCCCCATTCGCATAGATCCTACCCGTGCATGAGTGATACGATAGCATCAACCATGTAATTCGCACAATTTCATCAGTTCTTTCCGGTCCTGTTCGCCAGTCCTCGACTTTGGGTCTGCGGACACCACTTTCAAACGCCTCAAGCCCGGTTCATGGACCGCGCGGATTCCCTGCACTCACTGAACTTCATACCTTCGAACAACTCCGATTCGACTTGGACTGAATTACTACTTGGACCTTGATATTGTGGCAAGACCATCGGCTACGAGAGGAAAGTTTGTCAGAAAGCATTGGGAAAGGTTTCGAGTAACCTTCTTCCCCGTTGTTTTTCTTTTTTTCTTTCGGTCATCGAAACTGCAACTAGCGTCATAATCGTCGGGAAATGAAATGGTGACAAGGGCGCGCCTTGCGTCTTTCCCCATCTTCCTCTTGCGCTCCATGCGCGTAGTCTCCAAAATAGCTGACGGGCTGGGATCAGCGGCAGGTGCATACAAGCGGAAAGAACAGACCAGAGGCGGTCATGCAATCTTCGATCCCCAAGTCGTCTCGAATAGACAAAGCTCGCGGGAAACGCATCGTAAAACCAAGGTGGTACTGATCTGTA
Organism: Boletellus ananas; assembly: GCA_038089895.1. NCBI lineage: Eukaryota > Fungi > Basidiomycota > Agaricomycetes > Boletales > Boletaceae > Boletellus > Boletellus ananas. The sequence goes on along the minus strand of JBBPLS010000127.1, from coordinate 39,225 downwards.
GTGAGGTCAATCTCAAGACAGGAAGTATACCGAGTTGATGAATCACCAGTGATGGTTATCTCAGCAGCTTTTACTCTCAATATGAAGGAACTGCCAGCATGTCAGGCAACGGAACAGACAGTGTAAGAACCGTACTCTGCAGGCTCGATATAAACGTCGCCCTTGTCGTCACGTCCGCGTTTCGCAGTCTGTATGAACTCCGGAGGATTTTTAGGATCCCATTCCTTCCAAGGCTTTTGGCGTATCCATATATAGTCTGCGAAGCTCAAGCCCGAGCCAATGCGTACAAAGGTAGTGTACCTGGAAGGTGTGTCGGTACGGAAAACAAACCATGACCAATGACTGGATCCTCTGACCTTGGCTCGCCGTCTTCTGTGTGTCTATCATCAAGTACGGCGCATATTAAAGTAGATACACCGCCCGATCGCTTCCTGGTCCCATAATTTCCCGCTGGACGTTGGTCAGCAAGTATCAGCGATGCGTTCTACAACACCCACCGACGACTAGTACATCTACAGTTTCTCCCAAGTCATCCTGACAAAGATGACAGATAAAGCAGGGGAAGCACATGGGGAGAGACATACCATGTATTCTGGCTTCACCTTGATCCAGTCCTTATTACGCCCATTGAGAATATATTCGGAGTCCGGGTGCTTCAGGATGAGACCTTCTCCCCTTGTAGCCATGACCTCGTCCATTCTCTGTCTTACATCTTTGGCAGTCTTGCCTTCAAACTCGACCACAAACTCTATCCGCCCTGGGATTTGTTGGATGCAAGCTCGTAGGTTTCGTTTTCGAAACCTGAGGGATTTCTTGTGAAGGGACATGCCGTTAAGGTACAGTAAATCGAAGACTTTGACTAGAAAAGAGGGGAGCATGAATCAATCGAATTTAAAGAGCCGAACCACCTACAACACGGTCTTGGGTGGTGCTCCACTTTGGACTTGTCTGGAACGACGACGCGGTAAGACCTCGCCATATAAAGCATATGAAACCTGTACCAAGTGCTGCAGTTTTCAGAGTTCCAAAGGGCAAGTTCCGCTCCGACACAGGATCCCAGACCAACATTTCGCCATCCAGTATGATTCTGGGAGTCGATGAGCACCCGATAAGCTGTCACAATGGGCACGCACTCTTCAACTCGACTATCGAATGCTGCATCAATGTGCGGTGTCAAACTACCTTCTCCGACGTGCTTTCCGTAAAGATGGGTGTAGTCCTTTCCTTTTCTGCGATAATAAGCTTGAGAGATAGACTGCATTGACAGACTACGCCCTCACCTCGAACAATAGAAATACTCGTTGCCACGTTTGTGAACCTGCATACGCTCACCATCGAGCTTTTCTTCCATGACAAATGTACGACCCTGCATTTCCTTGATAGATTCTTCGATCTTGCGTTTAGGTCGGCTGCAGAGCATGGGAGCAAATGCTCTGAATAGCTGAATGGCCTTGTCCTACTACTGCGTGAGCGCGACCTCGAACATGAATTTGAATTCGAGAACCTCTGCGTTGAGCCTGCGTGCTGGATTGGAAAGTTCCCATGCCACCTTCTTCAGGTCCGAGCATGTGTTGAACAAGTCTTCTGCGTCGGGGTGAAATACGGATAGAACAGTTGTTTCCTTGACCGATATCACCATGTCTGGGACCACATTATCACCGGGAGATGCCCGTCGAGGAATGGATGTACCTTTAAGAACGATACGAACGATCCACTTCTGCTCTTCAGCGGTTGCACGATTGTAGACGCGCTGGAGAACCTTGGACTGAACTTCTCTAAATGTGGATATGAATATACTGCTCTCGGGAGAGAACGCGCACGTACTGTTTGCCCATGTTCTTGGATAGCTCGTCAAGTGTATCGTTCAGATCCATAATAGACAGAGATCCTTCGACTACCGAGGAGCGCTTGCTCACGATTTCGTAGAGCACACCGGAGAAATCACCTGATCCTGACTGAACATGGTATAAGGTGAAATCAACCAAACGTTTACACAGATGCAGACATATTTCCCGACGGGTCTCTTCCAGTTAAGGAGTCGAATCGCATCTGGATCCCTCATCCCGAGCGGAATTAGTTTGATATAAGCCTTGGCGAGGTTCTTCTCCTTTAGGCCATACACAGCACGCTCGCGATCTTTCTGTAAATACTTTTGAGATTTTCTTCTGTGCATGCACACACAAAAACATGCCTGAGGGAGAACGAGGCGGAGAACAGGAAAAAGATCCGGACCAACTTGCTCCCTCCAATGCTGGGCCACGAGAGTTAATGTCGATAAGGAAGGGATCGGATAGGCTACGTACATTGAACCATGCGCTGAGGAACCGTCTCCGACGTTCGGGCTTGCGTTCGGTGGATAGCTTCTCGAACAGGCCGACCAGGACCGAAAAGGGGGCACTCCCTCTGTTCTGAGGTGGTGCTGGGTATACCATTTCTTCAGCCAACGTCACAGATGAATGCGTAGGGGACGAGGGTGCTGGTGTTGGTTGCATCATATTGGTTTACCTGAACTTCGGGGCTGCTCGTTTCCTGAGACGCGTGCCAATCCAAGTACGTGTTGTTTACATTTATTTGCTGTCATCGGTCAGTGCGATCACGTGTCACCATAGGTTATGTCAGCAATGTACCTGCCGGGTGACCATTTCCGATAAGTTGCAGGTACACAGCGAACAAAGCCAGGAGGGCTCCCGAGTTAGTGCCAACCCAAGTCTGCACTCGTGGTCATACTTGCCGATTGTTCCCAACGATCAACAACCCCACAACAACATTCCAGCACCGACTCAACTGCCATGCATCGTCTGGGAGGCGTCGGCTTAGCAGCGTTCGAGCGACAACAAGAATCACAGCGCTCGTTTGCGACCCTCTCTTCAGAGCTATCCAGAGCTCAGGTCGACCACCTCCAGTCCCAGCTGACCCAGTTTCGCACCGCCCTCACCCACTTTGCCAAGACCCACCGCGACTCCATCCGACGCGACCCCAAGTTTCGTCACGAGTTTCAGCGCATGTGCGCCTCCATCGGCGTCGATCCCCTCGCCGGTCCTAGACAGGGCGGCTGGTGGGCAGAACTGCTCGGCATGGGGGACTGGCAGTACGAGCTCGGCGTCCAGATCGTGGACGTGTGCGTGGGCACGCGGGAACGCAACGGCGGTCTCATCGACATGGGAGAGCTGGTCAGGATGGTCAGTAAACTCCGGGGCGTCGAGAGCGGTGTGATAACAGAAGAGGACGTCATCCAAAGCATCAAGACCCTTCAACCGCTCGGCGCCGGTTATGAGGTGATCGATGTCGGAGGAGGGCGGAAGATGGTGCGGAATGTGGTGAAAGAGCTCGATGAGGATCAGGGGGTAATCCTTGCAGAGGCTCAGGCAGAGGGAGGGAGGATCGTCGAGGAAATTTTGGTGACGCGGCGCGGGTGGACGCATGAACGGGCGAAAACAGCGCTTGAAAACATGCTACTTCGTGACGGACTCTCTTGGCTTGACGAACAGGACGAGCACCACGGCAGGGCTTACTGGGTCCCATCTGCGATGCGTTGGGGTGATGAATAACGTACGTCATTCCTCTTGTTCGTTCGGTATGAAATTAAACTTTTACATGCGCATCACCCCTTCAGTCTCTTCACCTTCAACCCATGTCTCCGTGAGTGGCACAAACATCATGCATCCATCAGAATGGTTAAGTTACACATATGTGTATTCCTAACACCCAGATTCGAAATCACAATGGGCAGCATGGTCGGGGTCTGGCAACGTGACGGGGGAAGGTGGTGGTGACCAGAATTGTTGCACGACCGTATTGCCTTGACAGGTCGGCGGCGTGGTCATACAGCCGTAAGTCTATGCCTGTAGTCGAGCGAAAGAGAGGCAGTCGCTAGTGAGGACGACGCCATTGTGTTGAAGTTGAGTTCATCGTCGCTGTGTGACAACGGTATGTGAGCAAATCAAGATTCTCTTTTTGTAGGGGCTGGACGGAAGATTAAATAATCGAACGACACCTTGTCGCCTACTTGGTCAGACCAGATACTTGGTTCGTTGATGGGCCCGCGGTCGGTCACTCTACAGCAGGGAAAGGTGATATAAGGCTACTCAGTAACTCGGCAGACGACCCATCAAATGCTAGGACATTCATATCTTCTGGATTAGTGCCGATCAGAAAATTCGGCGAAACCCGACATGTGAGCTACGCGGGCACAAATTGCATAGCGCGTCTCTGGCACCATGTCTTCTCTCCTATCCCCTACTGAGACTTCCAAAGCATGTAAACCATACCTAGACAAAGATTCCCCACCCCACCCCACCCAGGCCTTCCCGCTCAAATCGAGCCGATAATATACGTACTGCCTTATACTTACGCATCACACCACACCCACACCACACGCTTGTAAGGCGAGCGCCTCACTGGACAATAAACACAGAAGAAAAATTGCAGAGAGCGAGTAAAGTGGGATGGGGCGGTAGCGGTGCGTTCACAAATGTTAGAACAAAGTCAACCACCATAGGATCACGCGAACTAGTACCCACACAGTCGCGGCGGATACATCCCTCGACTGTTGGATCAAATACGTGGACTTTGCGGCGGTGGACCTGTAACGGCATTAGATCACGCGATTCAGGAGTCCTGTGCACACCACACCCGTTCGGTACTCTCAAACCACAGTGCGAGGCTATCGAAGAATGAATGGATGTTACATTCTAAAGAGAGCAGGTTCCAGACTTGGTGGACACCTCCAGATTGTTTGAACACATCGGTTATTTCTTTGAATCCAAGAGACTTCAATATGGATATACATAGGACCAGCAGCGTAACAAGTCTAGACAATGGTTAAGTATAATCGCCCAGTGATGGACCTACACCATGTTCCCCACCTTTCCGTCTTCACCAGCTCTTGTGGAGTCAACGTCTTGTACCGTCGATTTATTCAATGCGAGAGCTGTCTGAACGGTAACCCCATCCACTCCTTCGCGAACTGACTGGGCCCCCAGGGCCTTACATCTTATGACAGAATTCATATCGAATAGGCCTGTGATCATGTATTGGAAGCCGTCCCGTGCCAACACCACGTTGAACATCGTCAATATTGCAGAAGGCGGTGGTGCGGATTATCCCACCTTTTTCCTCAATAATCTAGCCCAGTATGTTTTGCTGCATCTTTACTCATGTCGTCCGACCTCTCAAATTAGGGTCGTGAGGCGTATGGGGACGGTGGTGAATACAATGCGTTCGATGTCCAAACTTGAGAGCGACTGTCAGACAGTAAGTCCTGACCAATTGAGCTCACGCGAACGGAGGAAGTAGTCTGCACCAAAAAGGTAGACGACTTGTTTTCGTTCCAGAACTCCAAGTTCCTGAGGCGGCGACACAAGTGATTTACCAATGGATTTTTTTCCTTCTGTTTACCAATGGATGAACACGCAGCACCGCCAAAAATACCCCGCGAGGCATGAAACTCGAGGTGTCCAACGACTTGGGTGCATATGATCTGCTGCTCTGTTTCCCGCTGAGAGGCATCCTGTTCCACCCGTTCGAAAGCGTCCTGCTCTGCCTCAAATATGACACGACAGGCGCTGCACCGGTTTGGCTGGTCGTGTTGCATTTCTCGGATTCCATGAGATTCAGGAAAGGGGAGCGGGGACGGAAACACGATGTCGGTTTGCCTCATAGTTGTTGAGAGAGGACTCGACGGAAGTTTGAAATGTGAATACTGAGTTCCTGGACCCCGTAAGGGGGAACAATGGAAAGTCCTAAAAGAGACATGCATTGTCAGTCAGGATTGTTATGAGATGCACACTGCCTTGTTACTGGTTCCATGGAACCTGATATGTGCGCCTTTAATAAAGCAGGATCCCAAATAATGGGGGAATGTGATGGTCGACGAGTCTCGTGTTAAAACAGAATCGCAACGCAGTCTCGGAACCGGTTATTAGCATCAACTCTAGGGACACGGATATAGAGTCGACTTGCTTTGACGTCCCGGAATGGGCTTGGTGACTGGTTGTGGTCCCAAGTGATGGCAGCATTGTCCCTACATGGTCCACCCGATCAGGTGTACTATAAAACACACGCGCTCGGGGGGTTTGAAACCTTTCAAACCCTCCTGCGGTGGATTTATAGTAAACCTGCTCCGTGAGCATCCCCATTCATCATCAATTGTTCTTCCCAAATTGCAATCCGTACACCATGAACCTCCGACCCAAGTCCAAACCGAAAGCCTTCGCCCCCACTGCTGCTCCAAAGACAGTACCAAGTCCCCCTGACAGCGCAAACCTGAATGAAGCACACCTGCGAGGACTTCGTCGAGCACAGCTCCAAAAGGTTGCCAAAGTAGGTGTTTGCACATTCTTGTACCTGGACGCATAGGCATATGGTGACGATGCCCAGACCCACGGCGTCAAGGCCAATTCGAGTAGCGAGTCGATCATTCGACAGCTCCTCGACCGCCGGACACGGCAGAAAAAGAGGTGCGCCAGGGAACACGGATGTGATTGAGAATGACACCCTGACATCGAGCCACAATAGACCAGTGGAGGAGGACCACGAAGAGGGCCCGTCGCGAAAGAGAACGAAGCGCGAGGACGAGTCAGAACGCACCGCAAGCCCCATTGCACCACAACACCAAGTGGTAGCGCCACTCCGCGCTCTACCTGTAAGAAAGACGTCAGCCCAGTCCAGCACACACGGTGAGCACTCACCACCCAAAGAGAGCCACCACAGAACGTGACGCCACATTGATTGGACAGAACCTGAAGCCGGGCCATCATCCGGCCCACGATCCAGCCCCCTCCCGCAAAACCCACTGACCGGGCTTCCCTACGACAGAGCGCTATTCAGCGCGACCGAATCAGAAATGACAGAAGAAGACCAACCTGATCTCGCGACCCCCGTCTCCTCCCGATCAGGAACCCCGTCCATGGCGACCATCGAAGAGCTCAAAGACTGCGTCCTCGAGATGCAACAAATATCAGCGCGAGATCAGGCGCTTCTGCGGCAGATTGATGCGATGAACGACAAGGTGGCCAAGATCCGCAACCGCGCCGACGAGGTCCGCGCCCTCGTCAAGGCTGAGCGGTCACGACGGGAACGCATGGAAGTCTACTTCCACCTTTGGCAGGAAACCGAAGGGAGGTGGGACCGACTGTGGATTCATGGCGAGGAAGCAAAGGAGGTCGAGGTCGGGTGAGTTGGTGGTGTTTGTGCACAGTACACAACGGATGTTGACCCAACCCTGATGCAGGCCCGACGGACCGTCGAATGCATCTGCACCCCAACACACCTCGGGGGATCAAAACGCGAACGGCGAAGGGTAAGTTTGGACGCGTCCATTGAGAAACGAGAATGACTGGCTAACTTGCTTTCCTAGAGCGCCAACGACACAGGTAAAGAGGCCTGTGCTGTCGCCAGAGGAGGTGAAGAAAAGGCGGGCGGCGATCATCGCGAAGCAAGAAGCGGAGCAGCGCGAGCTGGAGGCGCTCAACTGGAGAATCAACGGGTATCCAAGCGGAGTTTGAGACACAGCTCGACGAATTCCCCGCCAGCGGATCCACACGATATCGTTCGGAGGCAACATGAGGACGTTGACGCCGTCCGTGTCTCTGCCGACCCAGCACGGCCGTGTGTAGCGTCAACATCCTCGTCTCAACGGGTTCTTCCGACTTGCGTGAAGTTCGGTCGACTTACTACCAACCACTCCTCCTCGCGGCTCCGTCAGACGCAGGTTCACGTCCTACGCGCAACCCACAACATTGTTGCGGTTTTTGTGCAGAGAAGAGGACGGGGACGTGATGAGCATGACCTACTCTGTAGCCATGCGGCGCTAATCTCGTGGGTTGGCTCTATGCCCTCTACTCCCACCGTTGACACGTCCGTCCGGTCCCGGCGTGACGTACGAGGACAAAGCACGTTCGTCCTGAAACACGCTTTCTCGCCCAATGGTGATAGTCTCCGTGTATTTGGTCTAGTCTGATACATACCAATGTAGTCGTCCGCTTTCATTACCTCCGACGGGTCGTATTTCGGCTCTGGTAAATATACCATCCGCGAGGTGAGATTGCAGTGATCCAGAATCTCCCTCCTGGACACGACACCGCTTCGAAGCGGTGACACAAAGAGATCGTCCACCCAGTCCACTGTACGACCGATCGAAGTTGTACTTTGACTGACCCATTCGCCATGCTGAGCGAGCTACGATCGTCAAGGACCGCCCTAGAAGTGAATACGTAGGTTTCGACCGGGCAACCAGCGCGAGCACGTCACTCCAGGCCGATCATCCAAGGCATCGTGACCAGCGTCCACCAGTGGGCGTCGGAGAATGAGAAGGGTCCGAATTAGCAACTCGACTCTCCCCGTGCTTTGGCACGACTGGGAAACCTCTCGAGTAGACCCCCGGCCTAGCCGTCCTACTCGAAGGAGGATAAGCGTGGTCAACGTCAGCGATAAGCCAAAGGCGAGACCGAGCGGACAGGGTCGTCGACTTCTGCGGTGCCCAGCTCAGCGAGCTATTTTTGACGCAAGCATGTTAGTGCCAGTGGGAATCAACGTGCACCCGTGCCGGGGCACTGAAGCAGTCACGGGGACAACCAAAAGTGCCGTCTCGACACACAGCATGGGATTCCCGCCCTCGGGGAGGTAAACATGGGACATGTCGGTCTACAGCGCTCGAGCTTGGTGCGTCGCTGGGGTGCCTCTGACGGGTGGGCACGCCTGATACTGTCGAGGGCGTTAGGCACGATGGAGGGCACGACGGAGAGCCTGCCGCGAAAACGGTAACAGTGGCGGTGGGGTTTGTCCTAGGCTCGTGCACACGTGATAGGGAAGGCTCGTCAAGTGGGCAGGTCTTCAAGTCCACTCTCGACAGCTATGAGGACAACCAACATCGTGTCTCCGTCCCCGCTCCCCTCTCCTCGTTCACACAGATTACAAGAAATCCAATCATCCAAACAAGTACATATTCGATGCAGAGCAGAAGGCTCTCGAGCGGGCAAAACTTCAAGGTAACCCTGGGCAGAAAGCAAAGCTGGACATCATGTGTGCCCACGTCGCCGGACACCTTTTGCTCGAGTTTCACGCCTCGCGGGGTGCCTTTGGCGATCCAACCTGTTCCTCCATCGGTACATCGGTCATATCGCCGCCTCGCACGAAACTAGGAGTTGTCGACTCCAAAGGCGTCATCTGCATGCTTGGCGCAGACTACCGCAACAGATTCACCCGCTCGTGTGAGCAGCCGTTCCATCTCCAACCAAGCGCTCACTGTGAGCTGATCTCAGGTTCGGACATCGAGAACACGGTACTCGCCAGCATCCTCGCACCCGTCGCCTTCATTTGACTCGTTGGAGGATATGATCAAAGACACAATGGAACGTACTGGAAACGATCACGGGACATCGAGGAAGAAGGTAGAGATGATTCGCACGACCAGTTTCCGCATTGTTGCTCACATTCGACGAGGTGCTGGTACGAGATGGGTTTCGATGCATGATCACGGGCCTGTTGGATTTGGATTCGGTCGAAAGACGTACAGTTCTGCGGGCCGAGGCAGATAATGAAGTGGACAGCGAGGATACGGGTGAGACAGCTCACATCCTGGACGAATTGATGTTGTAAGGCATTGATCCCACCGGGACTAGCAAAGACAAAGAGGTGGAGAGCACGGTGAGGATCCATCCCTAGGTACCGAGGTCCATTGTGCTTCCCCATCACCCAGGACAAATTATGCCGCTCATGCTATGGCCACCTTGGAGTCCTTTGTGTTCAAAAACCTGACTGATGCATTCAAACGACCTGGAGGTGTCTACGAAGTCTGGAATCTGGTTTCATTAGAACACGACCTTCGCTCATACTTTGACCGACTCCAACTATGGTTTGAAAGCACTGAACAGGTGTGTTGTGCACAGAAGTTGTGAGTTGCGCGATTTGCTCCCATTGCAGCTGCACCGCTACAACGTCTGTATTCAACGCGAAAACCGAGAATTTTATCCGCCGCCTCTGTACGGTTGCCAGAGCACGCAATCCTATGATGGTCGATTTTACGTCGAGGTTCAGATGGGCCACATCCCCATCCAGATTTACTCACCCTTCATGCCCGCGTAGCTCACATGCCGGGTGCCGCCGAATTTCTCAACCAGATAGATCGTGATGCAGAAGACATGGTCGTCCTAACCTTCGATGGATCGTCCGCTGAGCTACTAGTAGTCTCTTATCACCTTTTGCTACCACGGAGACTGCCGTAAACTACGTAGATTGCACGGTATGAGGGAAATATCACATGCACGTAAGTGACATAGCCCCAGAACTTGTGCGCCAACGTGGCGTGCCACGGGGCATCAGATGTGGGGAGCTACTGAGCAGGGTCCTGCCTCGGGCGTACAACGATCACAACCCACCTGCATGGAAGTATAGAGTGCGATAGCTATCAAGGCCGAAATGACGCCTGCTCGGAGGTAACGCACCGGGTCTCGTCCAAGGCGGCCGACTCTGGATCTTGGCGGACGACACGACCGCCCGGTGCAAAACGACGGACACGAACACATGCGTGGCAGGCTAATAAAGGATAGACAGAAAACGAATGCGATGCCATCTGTGGGGTCGTCTTACGCGTGAGTCGACACCAAGTCATCGTCGTTGTGAGACAAGACATTCATGTCCGCGATCCAGTGCTCCATTCAGACACCGTCCCGCTAGCTGGTCTCTTAGCGTTGTCGAAACCCACGTTCGATCGACTCGTCGGGCAGTGCGGTCGCGACCCGATCGATCCTCCCGAACAACCGAGGGGACCCCGGCCAACACACGAATGGACAGAGGTCGAATACCTGGGGGGGGACACGTGCCGTTGTCGCTCAGACTATATGCTTCCTAGACGACGGAATCAGGATGGTTGAACTCGAAGAGCGATAAGGCAAATAAGAGTGGTGGTCTCACCATCGTACCGGTTCCGCGCCTGCTCAAACAACAAGTTTACCGTCTGCTACGTGATATATGGCCACATTGGCCAGACTCGCGCAGAACAACGCGACAACGGACCTGGTCGGCGAACAGAAGATTCTGTGTGCGACCGGGACGCCAAGGCAGACAAGATCTCGGTTGAAGCTGGTTTGCTATGGGCGCCATCCAACTCAATCCGGGGTCACTTCATCATCCAAGTGACAAAAAGGGTGGGAACTGAGACAAAACGTCTTAAAGTTTTAATGCAGACGACCACGACCAGGTTCGACAACTACGAAAGGGGAATCCAGATACACCAAAAGAATGCAAAGGCAGGCTGCTACACTAATAGAACACGCCTGGCCAGCGCCCATGATCACATATTGCCCCACTCACAGACCCTTGACTTGCTCCTCCAGCCACTCCCAGAGCCGACTTCCCACCTCGGGGTCTTGGGAGACTGGCGCAGGCGAGCCAACGCGCGCCCAGGGAATGAGATACTACGAAAACAAATCAGTATTCCATCAGACACACAACACGATTGGCAACGCTTACTTTGCCGTTGAGATCCACCGCCTGGGGCATCGTCCCAGCATACAGCTGCGTCAGTGCACCAAACGACACATCATGCAGCAACAAGTAGTTCTGTACCCGAACACTCAGTCTCAGTCGTGCATTGGTAGCAAGATGGACACGCACGATGAGGAACCGGACAAACGAAGGAAGGTGTCGCTGGAGATCCGATCTGATGTTACCCGGGTTAAGCGAGATGGACACAATCCCCTCATCGCTGTACCGCCGCGCGAGCTCCCGCGCCACCACGACGTTGGCCTGTAGTACGAACGCGTTCACCGCCATCCAAACTCAGCGCATCAATTCAGGGGACGTACGAGTTTGCTTTGCGAGTAGAGCACGCCGGTGGTAGTTGCCCGCCGCTTCTCCGTGTCCTTGAACGTGTCATAGTCGAGTTCGCCAGACAGGTGAACGGATGAGGACGTGGTCACGATCCGTGCCTTGCCGTCTGAAGTTATCTTGGCCGTGGCGAGCAAAGTAGGTAGGAGCAGCTTGATGAAGTAAAAGTGGCCTATGCGGAGATGAACGAGATACCTTGGGCATCAGATGGGAAACACGTACCCAAGACGTTGGTACCGAACTGGAGGTCGTATCCGTCTGAGGTGATCCGTTCGACGGGGGGTATCATGACACCGCTACCGTACTTTAGCACTCGCCATAAACGATCTCGGACGATTTACGCACGCATTGTTGAACAACACGTCGAGCCGTGTTTCTTTGCTGTGGAGACACCAGTTTCAGAATTGGGATGTCATTATGTAATCAGCGCACGGACCTCAAGAATGTCTCCGCGGCCTTTTCGACGGTCTTGAGGTTGGACAAATCGAGGCTCAAAAAGAAAGCCTCCTTGCCGGTGATGCTTTTGAGGTCGCGGATCGTCTCCTCCGACTGCGCCTGGTTGCGAGCGGCGACGTACACACGCGCACCGTGGCTAAGGAGAACCTGGCGAAACGGCGACAGCGCCTGAGGACGACACAGCAGGCGATAAGCGTCTGTCACGTACCCTCGCTGTCTCCTTGCCGATGCCAGTGCTTGCACCTGTGACGATGATGACCTTGCCCGAGAGGTCGGGAATGTCGTCGGTGCTGAACGTCGGTCTGGGAGGGAAGGCCTCGTCCAGTCGGGCTCTGAGTCCGCTCATGGTGGAAGGTGGAGTAAGAGTGGGTGCGCAACGCCGTTCGCCAAAACCCGCCGTTTTATATGACCCCGTCCGACAAGGTTTGATCGTAGCGCCAAAGAAGCCTTATCGCATAATATTACAGCACCCAGTAAAAGTTCTGGCCACCCTTCAGAGGCCAATGACCCCCCCAGGGATTCTCGTCGATCCAGCAGGGTTGTAGAACAATCTGTATACTAGATACACGATGTTGAGACGGCCAAATCCACCGCAGGAGGCTCCAAGTCGAGCGGAGGACCTGTGGTCGTTGAAGAAACCTGACGTCACTTAGACGTTTCTCGCCCACGCGGCTAGCGTCTTCTTCGGCTCTTTATTGTGTAATTACCAAACGTGCACATTGGCATCTGGGCCCTCACGTACCCATACTACCACGCTTCGCTATGGTGACTTTGTCGGTCGCAACCTCGGTCAGTCACAGAAGCTGATAGCAGCTACGAATTATAGTAGCTATAGTAACGGACAAAAACAACGGTGACGGTACGTGAACGCGAGCATTCATTCAGGGTCTGTTTGTTCGGATTGGACGATAGGGAAACTTCTGAGATACCTGGACCAATGGCAGAACAGCGCTGCATGCAGCAGTGACCGAAAAATAGCAATCGTTGAACCCAAGTAAAGAAGTGGCATCAGAGGCCGCCAGGCGTGTTCGCCCCTTCCACCGTTCGTGAAGGCGCCACGACAATGCTGGGGGGTCCCCGAGCCGGGATGGATTCTGCAATCGTGCTTGAATGTTTGACCTTGGAACGAATTACCACGTCGCTATACCACCGTCCGAAGGACTGATTCGGCTACGTAGTACGGGCCATGATGTGTTCAAGAGCGGCTTAGAAGGATGACAGTATCGAGAATGCTCTCAATCATTGTGTGTAGAGGCCCGCGCCTCACCGTCAATCCATTCCCGTCAACTGGGGTCTTGAATTCGTTCAACGTTCAACGAGGGGCGGCGATAGACAGGCCACACGCCAGTGGGAAATATGTGGCATGAGGGGGTAGGCGCCAGAGTAGGATAAACACAAGTATTACTGGACGGACCGGTCAGCGGAGTGCGTTGCGTAAATAGGTACCATGTTGGCGCGAACAGGTCACGGTGGGTGCGTCCGAATGACAAAGTTGGCGCGGCTACAAACGTCTGAGCATGGCTGACGCGCTGACGGATGACTGGGGTGAATTCTCCTGTGGGTTATCAGTGCTACTGGCCATGCCGAGCAGACGACTCGGTGATAAGTACCAGGTTTGCCAAGTCAGCGTGTACTTGTTCTTCGCATGCCTACGGTGAAGGCGGAGCGCGAGAAAGGAAACGTATCCGTGGGATGTGAACTCGGCAGTCACTAGTCACACTTTGTCACGGAGGGCCACTTGTCACGGAGGGAGTCCAACTCCGCCTGAAAGAGATGCAACAGCGTGTACCGTGTTAGGACTAGAGAGCATTTTATGAAGATATACTGGTGCCATGGTAATTAGTATGCGGATATCTAAGCCAAGTATCACGTTACACGTGAGCGCTATTGTCGGCGTCAATCAGACGCCGTGGCCAAAGGAACGGAGAAGCTCAGACGCTGGCCGTCTTTGAAGCATGTGTTCGGCCAGTGAACAAAGGGCGATTTCGCGATCTCGACGATTACTGTCTCGTTTTTAGATCTTCGTCCAACTGGTAAACCATGAATGTAGTCGATATTTTGCAGAGTGCCGAAATAGTGGTGGGTGCTGAACAGGTGGTCAGGAATGATATGCTACGACTACCAATGGATCAGAGGAGCACATCACCGTCCACGTCGGCGTTTTCACTAGCCAGTTATATTCGGTGTCAACAAGGGAACGGGGTCGATGGAACATCACAAGCGCACCGAGTCAAGAGTGGCATGTCCAAGCCTGGGTACGTCAGCGATGGCGCGCACGAACCGAGCGGTACCACAAATCCCCCGCCTCCAAACCAGCAGCAAGTATTCGAAGGACCATATCTTTGTCAGTGACCGTGCTGGCGATGGGCCGCTACAGTGTCGGCTGAGTCGGTGATGAATATGCCGCTCATACGCGTCATTCCCGACGAAGATGGTCAGCTTGCTGACACACACACTGGCACGGGCAAGAACAGATAAGTACTGCCGACTAATTCGTTCGTGCCCGTGGTGACGGCTGACTGACATGACGATATTTTCCGGCGCGGTGAAGGCATCAGCTATTCTCTTGGCTACTGCGTGTTGTCAGATACTCGGCCCGACGCCCTCCGTTTTCACCACCTCATCGAGCGATGGTATACCTCTTGGACAACTTTCCCTAGCGTCCTCGGAGTACCGTCAGACATCCACCCGGTCCTATGGTTACGCACAGTGCAATCTCGGATGCACAGAGACCTGCCCTTCGGGTCACAGTTCAGGAGGATATCGAGCCTCTCTAATTCGGTCTCACTATAGTGCGGCGCCGACACAGTCCTTTTACTCCTTTGCTCGACTGCAAGATTGTATCGCTCTCGTTTGCGGCGCTGTTCTTGTTTTAGCCGTCATTGTGCAGCGATCCAAAACTTGGCGAACGCGACTTGGGCGTTCTCTGAGTGGTACGGAGGTGTCAACGAACCTCAGACATCGATCGCCAGGTACCCCCTTGGTGCATACAACGCGACAAGCGTTTTGCTTATTCTCACCTGCCCCATTGCCAGTGCTGAAATTCCACCTCTTGCTTCCCTCTGAAGATGAGTCTACACCTTCCCTGGGCGCACTGGATCCTGACGCTGACAGGACAGGGCGCATACAAAATGCGATGAACACGAGCTGCACAGAACGCGATGGGGAGGACGGGGCATGAGGCCTGCGCGTGTGGAGCGCGGTAGGCGCTACACACACCGACAACGGAATAGTCGGAATGCAGTGTTCACCACCGCTGTGGGAATAAACGTGCACCCGTGACGCCATACATAACGCCATAAGAGGCGATCAGGAAAACCTTGCGCTGCCTCCGTGGCGCCGTCCGCCACCCCGCAAATCGGGATCGATGCATTTGCGTCGCGCAGTCGCCTCTTTACCTCCATTGATGGCACTCAGCCGACCGACACGCATCACGTCCTCTTGCCAGTGCATGTTCCGGTCCCTGGAGCATATCATCAAAACGGTCAGCCATGTCGTTCCTCGATGCCGTCCAGCTTCTTTGCACAAACGGCCACCGTCCGTCCGCGTTGGCACGGACCAGGACCCGACGACGCGCAGGAAGCTTGTCCGATCTTTCCCCCTCGAGGATAAGATTGATTCGAAACAGTTACCTCGGCGGCAGCCCGGGCGTACCAGATACAGGAAAGGCGAGCGCAAATGAGATGGTGGACCTCATTTCATTCAAGGGGCCCATCGAGATCAACAATGTGCGGATGTAATCTATTTGAAATCAGGGACGACGCTGCATCATGGTCCTTGACGCATGTGCACGTTGTTCGATATATGCACGTTCAGACTGTCGCGCGGCTAGCAACTTGGAGTCTTGGTGCGAGAGTGTCACCGAGAAAAACTATTATTAACTCGCAGCGCTATGCAGGCTGGTAAATCTCCCCCGGGACGATCAAAAGTTCCGTCTCGACACACAGACGATGGGATTCACGTCCTCGGAGAAGTAAATATAGGACATACCGGTCTATCGCCCAGTTCGGGCATATAGCGGGGCCTTGAGTTTGCTCCGTACCGTAAATACATTAATCTATATCCGATTGAGCCCATTGATGCGGCCAGCGGAGTGAGTCGTCAAATTCAAACACGGGACGTACCGATCCATCACATGAGAGCGTCTACCTGTTAAGGATCGGAAACGTACCTTCAGGCTTCGAAAAATAATTTCTCTCGTCTCGCGTAATACGCCTGGAGAGACGTAAGGGAGTGGGGGATCCCTTCGGTTCATCCGGGGAGACAATGTCTGCCAGCTCTGAGACTCTCAGATGGGAGCGCTCAAACATGGATCTTTGCATACATCGTCGAATGATAGTCGGGAGCTGACATAGCCAAGAGCCCACGAGAACAACACGTCCCGATTAAGAGGTGCTATTTTGGTTTGCGGGATGATGAAAGTTGCCCGCCCGGCTTCTCGATTGACGACGCGCGATGGTACCCCTGGTAACACAATCGCCGTGAGGCGTCGATATTCAAGTTGGTCTAGATGGCTGACTTCTAGTCCAGGGACGCGAATTTGAATTGTAAAGGTTACAACCTGAATGAACCACGTTTCTGGAGCCAGCTGACGCGAGTGTAAACGAAAGGTTGAGCACGTCAGCATGATGCAAGGTGCTCACTGAGGAATAGCGGCGTGCGCCTTCCACGAGTTGCGGGCAGCATGAAATTGTCTCGCAGACAGACTCGTACATACTTGCCGCTGGCGCCCAGGTTCAGTTGAGCGTCCACAAGGCCAATCTCAGCCATGGTCTGCGCAGCCCGGCCGGGGTAGGGCTGACGGAAAATTGTTCGAGGAGCGACGAGTTCTGCGGGACGTTGTAAGCAGGAGTTTCCCTTTACGTCAATCAAGAAGAAGCAACACCGCTCGTGACCGGCCTTCCCTGAAGCGCGCGCGTCTCTTGGACCGCACGCCGCGATAGCTGACGCCTGGCTGATTTCGACGCCAGCCAGACATTCTTGCGTGCGTCGAAGGACAGCACTGGGCAACTGGACGTCGCGCAGTGGCACTTCCTAATCGGGTTGGGATCGGCGCTGTCAAATATCACATTCGCTATGGCCCCACTTGACCACGGCGGACGCAAACCTTCAAGCGAACCCGACCGCCCGGGCCCTCCGCGACCTGTGGCGACACCATGGTGGAATATTGCAAACAGCCCGCACCCCGTACAGAGGGCCAGGCCCGGGGCGATTGGATGGCCCAAGGCCGTGTGTCAGGAAATTTGAGCGCAGGGTCGTTCGATTCGCGTTCGGTTGTCTGGTGCGCGCTCAGGCTCTTTGCTATCGGCTATGTGGCTCATTGTACGGTGTGCGGGGTGCAGTTCTCTCATCTTTTCGCCCCTTGCGGCCTTCCATGATGCGCAGGAGCGGCTGCGAGTCGTGATCCCCTCTTCTTGGTGGGAGGGCGCAATCGTGCTCCAAATTGCCCTGGGCTGGTTCGCCTGCAAATCGTTCATATCACCTTTTCCGTTCGGGAATGGAGGTCGGATTGATCATTTCGTCATTCAGGCAGTACAAACTGAAAAAAAAAACGCGATCGAAAACGGGTCCACAAATGCATTCTATTTGTCTTGCAAGGCACGAAGAGGCCAGTCGCTTGAGCCGACACTGCCCTGCGCTTTTGGTGCGGATTTCATTTGGACACTGGACATTGCAGGCATCTTTGGCAGAGACCAAACCGGGGCGCCTCACTAAGCTGGGGCGTATAAAATCTCGGACGATTCGAACCAGGACGTTAGGGCCTTCAGTCGAAAATCCCCTCCCTTCTATCTGATTCATATCCAAGCTCATCGCCTCTGCTCATCATGCGCTTTTCTAAATCCCTTCTCGCGTTCACCTTTCTCGCTGTTGCCTCTGCGGCGGTCATACCTGATGTCTCTGTCCGCGACGTTGCTGTAGCGAAGCGCGAGGAACGTCACCACGATCACGGCCACGGCCATGATGGCGATCATGGTCGTGGCGGTCGGGGAGGAGACCACGACCACGACCACAACGGCGGCCACGGTCGCTACCCTCAAGCTCGCGCTCTTCGCGTCCGCGCTACTACTGGAGAACATGGAGGAGACGGCGACCATCACGGTGACGGCGGTGACCACGGTCGCGGTGGCTGGGGAGGAGACCACGGCCATGACGGCGGTGACCACGGTCGTGGTGGCCGGGGAGGAGATCACGACCACGATGGCGACCACGGTCGGGGAGGAGACCACGACCACGACGGCGGCCACGGTCGCTACCCTCAAGCTCGCGCTCTTCGCGTCCGCGCTACTTCTGAAGAACACGGAGGAGACCATGACCATCACGGTGATGGCGGCGACCACGGTCGTGGTGGCTGGGGCGGTGACGGCGATGACCACGGTCGCGGCGGCCGGGGAGGAGACCACGACCACGATGGCGACCACGGTCGGGGAGGAGACCACGATCACGACGGTGGCCACGGTCGCTACCCCCAAGCTCGCGCTACTTCTGAAGAACATGGAGGCGACCATGACCATCACGGTAACGGCGGTGACCACGACCACGACGGCGGTCGGGGAGGAGACCACGACCACGATGGCGGCCGGGGAGGAGACCATGGCCACGAGCACGGTCACTACTCCCGTGCCTGATCGCATTGAGGCAAAGATAACAGTAAGTGTTCCTTGTTCAAATTGGCGGCACGCAAACAGCAGCTCATCACATCTTCAGTGTCCAATTGATCGCGTGTCTCTCTGGCGTCTCAGGTTTTCCCGCAGAGCTCTCCTTGTGTTGGGATGCAGTGCTGGGATGTTGGGGTTGTGGTAGGGCGGGATTCCTCGGACATGTTCTTCCAGTTGTTTTTCTTTTTACTACCAATCACCTTGTAATCGCATCGTGCTGTACTGTTTATCCCCTATGCTTTTTTATCGGGAAATGAATTCATGTGTATGTCTTGCTCAACCGGGAGGGATGCTGAAGGACCACATGGACTATATTCTTCCTGAGGCGGTTTGAGCGGATGAGAGGTGGGGCCTCCCCAAAAGATAATTAAATCAGTACTTGTTCATTCTTTTTTTGTGGCCTCCCTTGAGTCAGGCGGAAATGAACGGGCGCTTCGTTCGAGGGTCCAGGGTAGTCATGTGTGGCATGACAGTTACTATGGGGAGGTTTCTTCGACGGGGCGTTCACAGCCTCGCCGCGTCCTGCGAAGGAAAGAAAGAAGAAACGAAACGTGCACATCGGTCGTGGCACATCAACTTTGAGCGCCACGTCGGTTGTGTGAAGGCCGTTCTGCCTTGTAAGTTGTTCCGGCGAGGCGTACCTAGTGGTGTGTGAGTACTACCTCCGCACAACGCCCCCGGGTCCCGGGAGGGTACGATATGACGGATATATGAGAACTCGGTGCAGGGCGGCCGCCGGCGACTTGAGGTCCACAAGGCAACTGAAATGAGATGAACATCCAGCGGTGAACTTTGTGCCTCGTGAAGGGCAGGGCTTACGTTTCCCCCCCACCAAAGTAGATCGGGAGAGTCTGCACATCACAAGGTTTGGCGATTGGACGTGGTACATTGCGCTCGACTCGGATTCTGGGCAGATGGCAGTGGAGGCTCGCGATAACCTTGCGACGGGCGCCGATTCACACATGTAGATCATAATTCGCGCCTGCGAACGACACTCGCTCAATACATGCACCGACTTTACCTCCCAGTACAACGGCGCGTCTACTAGCACGTATCGCGTCGCCAGCCTGGGCACGAGCTGCAGGCTTGCATGCTTGCCACTTCGCGCGGTGACTATCAACCCGTACGCCATGATAGTAGCGCATTCGACTCCTTTATCGCGAAGCCATCCGAGCAGTCGTCCCAACTGGCGGGGGACGCCTTTGGTCTATCAGAACATCGATGTAGTTCAGGGAAATACGAGTCACGACTTGCGGGGCGTGCAAGAGGTCCTCTTTCGGTTTCATCTCCACAACCATGATCCCGGGCCGGACTGCTCGGTGAGCCAGCTAGATAGAAATCCCGCATGAGAGCACGAGGGAATTCATAGCGTCGTAGCCCCACACTAGTCACTACAGTATATTGAGGTTCCCTTGACGTACTAGGATGCATGCTACTAGCTATAGTCGTGCCAACGCAAGCTCGTTCTTGAGCATGTACTGCGTTGTTGTGGCTTCGGAGAGGTGCCAGAGGTCCTGACGTAATGGCTAGAGGTCTCGTAGGTAGTCGCTGCCGTGCTCTGTAGGTAGCCTTGTCCAATGACTGTCACCGCACCGCTTGGTCTCGGCCTTGCTCTCGTTGGGGCCTGCTCCGGGTTAGACCTCTCCAACGTCTCAAGCAGTCTTGGTTTCAGTTCTGCTGCCACCGCCATCCCAATACCAACAGATGGTCGGTCGCCCTTCAAGTTCACCGGGTTAGACTTGAAGCACCCCAGGAGGTGGTGCTTGGCAGTCCAGAGCGTATAGAACCGGGAGCCGCATCGGACACCCAAGATGTGCGCTACACCAGTCGATCCTGAGAAAAGAACTATCAAGTTTCGATATCATGTTACATGTGAGTTTACGACAAAATCTCATCATCACGATCACACACCTCAGACGCCATTCCAGCATGCACCGCGTCGAGAACAAGTTCGCTCGCCACTGACATTAGATCGTGAACGTGTTCGGGCTTCCTACACCGCACGAGCAAATGTCGGATAACGGTCACGATCCCACCCATATCCGTCGGGACAGTAACTTGGATCTGATGAGACCCGACCGTTCGTCAATCGACTCGAATAATAAGCCACTAGAATGAACGAACAAGTTGACCCGCGTTTCCTCCCACGTCTTCTGCGATCAAGGGAGCGCGTGTGCCACGAAACCGAAAGACGATGGGTCTGTCGAGGATCAACAATGCCAGATATGCAAATCAACTTCGTTGCTAACATTCTGCGCGCGGCACTTTGCATTGGTTCAATACGGTAACGACATAGGCAGAGAGACAGTCTTGCTCCGAAAGATGGTTTTGTCCTCGGGAAGAGAGCACCGAACGGAGTTCAGCAAGGTCGTGATTGTCAATCCGCCACTTCAAAGCTCAAAAGTTTTTGCAGAATTCAGCATAGACCTCACCGAATTCGTCGAGAGGGTGGCGTATAGACGGGAAACTCGGGGCCAAAACTCGGCTAATATAGCGGACGATGGTTTTGGAGGTCGAAGGTTGGAGATGGACACTCCTGAGGTAGACCCTGATAAAGCTGGGAGAGCATGTGCATGAATCGGAACATCAGTACAGCATCACCTAGTCGTGGGTGATCAGAAACTTGCAAGAGGCAAGAAAGGAATCGACGAACCAAGTACATGATGCCAAGATATACCGATGCATGTCTCGCCATCGAAGAAGGTCAATTTGAGGGAGAAAGAGGGGCTACCGCCATTGACAGAGTGAGCATTGATTGATAGACTGATGGTCTAAGAGTGGAAATAGATTGTCCTGGACAACCCAATCGCCATCCAGGAAGGCGCCTGAAGTTCATCAAGCATGTAATCAATCTCCACGAGAATACCAATATTGATGAGTTCAATCTAAGAGAAATATGAGTTTGTTGGTTCCTGATGATCGACGCACAAACCAACGCTGATGACTACACCGAAGCTGGCCTGCGACATGGGGACCGGTATAGTTACAAGACTCTGGATAGGGCCTTCTCAAATCTATAAATATCAAGTTCTGTCGGCAGTACATGAACATTGTAGATCTGAGGCTGGTATGAGCAACCTCGCAGGAGCAATCGGAGTGAGGACACACGATGCGTTGGGGCATATCGTAACAAGTTGCACCTACGCTTGCGTGGCCTGCGAGGGCAGTCGGGAACAAGGTGCTGGATAGAGGGGTGCATGCCAATCGAGCAGACAAGCGGGGGTGGCGGCTCCAGCCCGGTCACTGGGAATGACTTTAATGTCTGGTAGAGGCAGACAGGTCTGAAAAGGCCAAGATCAGGCAGATACCGGCTGTGATGCAAAACACGATTCGAAATCCCAATGCACAGTCAATACTCCGTCGCAGAAAAACTGCCTACTAGGTCGGATCCCGAACGGTCCTTCTGACTTGACGTATAGGAAAATGGCGAAGACGGGCATGTGTCTCCAACTGACTCTGGCGATGGGATCTCCCTTGCGACCGATGGTGGAGACTCACATTTGATCACGAAGTCCTTTGGGCTCGTTGAGCAACATTGCATCATGCGGTGAGCTGAGCCCTCACAAACTCGCTTGTGCCAACGGCGAACCCGCTGCGGCCCACCGGCATCACGCATGTTCCAGGATTGCCATGACACGCAGCTTCACCATAGCACGTTGGTCAGCATGCACTCCAGATCCGCGTGCTCTTGAATCCGTCCGGTGACCAAACCTCCCGTTGGGACGTGCTTATACTCGAACCCCGCCTCGGTGTCTGAATCGGATGGGACAACGTGCACGAGGCGGCGCTCTGCAGGTGTCATTGACAGACAATCCCCATTGTACGTAGTGTCACTCACCGCACATTTGTGCACTGATTATTTATCTGCGCACATTCTTAACTTCTTTTTCAGACGAGCTGGCCATCTGGGGAACAGTCTCCATAGCCTCCCTTATAGCAGAGAGAAGGTTTCACGAGCGCCACTGATGACGCTGAACCCATTGAATATTCATCCAAACAACTTCGAACAACGTTCCTCCCTACTTTCCCGAAAAAAAGGGGGGGATAAAGAGCACTTATGAGAGAGCGAACTTGCAGGGGACTCGGCTAGAAGTCGTGCGCGTTCATGCGATTGAATCGCACGTTCGTGGACACCGCAGGTAGGCCCATGACCGACATACATTTTACGAGAAATATCAGTGTTGACGTATATGGCGTGATTTCGCAAGGGTGGACACGCAGTACTGAGTCACAAGTTGCCTTGTCATCAACCCTGGGAACCAGATCGTAGACATGGAGATATCCCCTTCTCATAGTTGCCAGCCGCGCAAAGAGCGACACTAAAGTAAAGTGAGCGATGACGCAACTTGTAAAATGCAAACCTTGATCAACAAAAGGAAGCCAGTATGCGTCTTGGGAGTCACAGCTGCTGCGGGGGACCGAACCCTGGAATCCTGCCTCATGTTCCTCGTTTCCAAAATATGCAATTGCCATCGTAATATAACCAATGACAGGAGAGCTGGAACTTGATGGACTGGAAAAAAAAACACTCATGGGTACAAGTACGCGATAAGGTTGATATATTTACCTCTGTGGCATCGTCAGTCGCTGAGAACACAATAATCAGGTGAGGCGCAGGAATCACGAAATCTCCGGTTGGACCAAACGGGGTATCTGCCCGCCTTGCGAACGCGACGCCCACGGGTTATGTCCTGACCATCTCGGTTGAGGTATGACTGGGGAATTGCGTCATGAAGCCTTCGAATGGCCGTCTCCTTGTCCCCGTAGCGAAATAACGGCTGTCAGGTGGCGGGACCAAAAGAAAATACAACGGCCGGCGGGTTCAACGATGATGCGATCTGGCTCCCACGTCCCAAAACGAAATATAGTCGTTGGAATGGAGCGCGAACAACCACGCGTCCTCGCTACTTGCTAGTCTGGGCTGAACAGTGTATCTCGGACTGGGCACTCTGAGGGTAGGGAACCTGTTCAAGGATATAGAACTAGGATTGTACCACTCACGCCGCCGTGAGGGCTCGTGCAAAGACGGGCTGGCCGTTGTGATCAAACAATGCTTGGGAGTACAGCAACCTCAGGCTGGAACTTGAGTCAGAGGCCATGCATGGACTCGATGGTTTTCTTCCATCCTAATAGGCAGTCAGCGTGGTGTCACTTCTGGCACGCACCGCCGGGGTGGACTCGGGCGTCGACATCAGCAACGGACTTTCATGGGTCACATGACGTGCGCTGGGTTAACTATGCATTGCTACGGCCCGGGGACTCCGTGATGCATCTATACTACACAGTTCGGTTCCAGCCAGGTTATTCGATGAAGACGGGAATCTGATACAACTTGGCACCGCCGGTCGGATATCCCCACATAAAGCTTTGACGTTTGTCGTTGGGGCGGACGTCCAACTTGCAAAGGCAAGCGTCGCATGTCGCAGGCTACAAAGTTTGAGACGGTGTACGAAGCTGTAATACATAAATGGATGAATGCATAAGGGGGTAGCCGATGACGTGCCTCCGACGCGGCCAGTTTTCGCTGGCACTCGCTCACACATCCTTGGTCTGTTCTTCCAGCCATTCCCAGAGCTTCTTCCCGACCTCGGGGTCTTGGGTCTCCTGCGCAGGCGTGCCAACGCGTGCCCAGGGAACGAGGTACTGGAAAGACAATTCAATGTGTTGAGCGAACACGGACCAGAAAACGCCTACTTTGCCGTTCAACCCCACTGCTTCGGGCATCGTCCCCGCATACAATTGCGACAGCGCGCCATACGACACGTCATACAACACCAAAGCGTTCTGTTTGGAATCGCACCATCCCCACTCAGTCGGACCTGCGCAGCGCGGATGTGTGATAGACATACCAAAACGAATTGCCCGAAAGAGGGGAGGTGCCGCTGAAGATCCGTCTTGATGTTGCCCGGGTTGAGGGAGACAGACACGATGCCCTGATCGCCGTACCGCCGCGCGAGCTCCAGGGCTGTCACCACGTTTGCCTGTTGCGCGCATGCGTTCTCCAGCTCAAGCTCAGCTCATCAACTCGAGGGACGTACGAATTTGCTCTGAGAGTAGAGCGTCCCGGAACCAGCCTTCCGCCGCTTTTCCGAGTCTTTGAATGTGTCAAAGTCGAGGTGGCCGGACAGATGAACGGACGAGGATGTGGTCACAATTCGCGCCTTGCCATCCGAGGTCGTCTTGGCTGTGGCGATCAACGTCGGCAGGAGTAGCCGAGTGAAATAAAAGTGACCTATGTGTGGTGTGAGACGTCTCAGCGTGGGAAATGGGTGACAGGGTACCTAGGACGTTTGTTCCGAACTGAAGGTCGTATCCATCTGCAGTGATTCGTTCGACGGGAGGGACCATGACACCGCTGTGAAGACACATGAACCACGCTCGTCCACGACAAACATGAGTCTACGCACGCATTGTTGAGGAGCACGTGGAGCTGCGTTTCTTTGCTGCCGTGGACACCGATGTCTCAGTATTCGGGAGTGCCGTTACAAGGGAAAGGGGGCACACGCTCACCTCAAGAACGTCTCTGCGGCAGTCTTGACGGCCTTTAGATTGGCCAAATCGAGGTTCAAAAACACGGCCTCGTTGCCTGTCTCTTGCTTCAGCTGACGGATCGTCTCTTCCGACTGCGCTTGGTTTCGTGCTGCAATGTACACTCGCGCACCGCGACCGAGGAGAACCTGGCGAAGCAACGAAAGCGCTCAAGATGGTGGAACATGAGGCGGGCGTTTGACACAACTTACTCTCGCTGTCTCCTTGCCAATTCCGGCGCTCGCGCCGGTGACGATGATGACCTTGCCCACGAGGTCGGGGATGTCTTTCACGCTGAACGTCGGTTTGGGGGGGAATACCCCGCGCAGCCGGGTCTTGAGTCCGCTCATGATGGGGTGGAGCGAGTGTGAGTGCGCAAAGGCACAAACGAGATGCTTATATCACCGTGCTCGACAAGGTTTGATTGTAGCACCACGAAGCAATACTACACCACGGCGCAGGAAGAAGTTCTGGCCATCCGTAGTGGGCCCCACAGCGGAGGTGGACAAGCACTGGCATGACGTCACCAGTCCAGGCGAGTCCCGTGGGAACAAACTAGCAAGTGCAGTGAACCTGCTCCAAGATAGCCCCCATGCTTGATCCGTTCATGCAGGAATTCTTGGTGTGCTTGGATGCACCCCGCCCTTGAGGTTGTCCAGAAAAGTGCTCTCCAAAACCCTGGACTCTAAAAAGACTATCGTTCGATACGAAAAAGAAAGCTACGCTGACGACACGGTACGCAGACACACTGGCATCCCCCCAGACACCAGAAAGGGACGGAAAATGAACAGAAACAACAGAGGGAAAAAGGATATCCTCGTGCGCACACGACTCACCCCTCGACACCGACGCTCACCATGGCGCCCTTCCCGCCCCCACTTCTCTCCCACCTCGCACGCAGCTTGGCCACCATCCCAACGCCCACAAGCGACATGCGTTCGATCGCGCTCTTCCCGTCACCCCCACCTTCCCCGCCCCCTCCCTCACACCTCCCTCCATTCTCACCATGAGCGCTGGTCGTGTTGCCACCGCCCTGGCCGAGTTCGACCACCCTCCGCATCCTCAGTCCCTCGGTCTCGCCCCGTGCCCTCGGATCATTCGACACCTGGACGTCCCTGGCGTGGAGCGGGACCCGCCGTCCCTGTCGATTCTGGTCCCCCCTTGCCTGTTGATGCACCCATGTCATCCCCATCGGTTGCACCTCGGCGTGAGCAGTGAGCACACGGGCGAGCCTTGACCGAGGCGACTCGGGTACAGAACCGAGTTGTCCACCAGACGACATCGGGGACGGGGCCTCGCGTGGAGACGAAGCCCCTCGAGGAGCAGTGGCACGGACCACGTCGGGTGTCTGCGCGCCTGCCTCGGAGAACGGTGGGAGCGCCGGCTGTCGACAGGGTCGCGAGGCCGGTTTGCGAGGCCGAGGGAAGCGGTGGTATGTCTGCCGGAGGAGAGACAGCGGCGAGGGTGACAACGCATCCGGGAGGGCGAAGATGCCGTCGAGGACCAGCGTTGGGGGTGGGGATGTGATGCGGCACGATAGGCGCTTCAAGTCGGGCGGTGGTACGCTTCCAAGTGCTACAGGAGGAGCACGAGGCTTCGGGAGACTTGAGAACGGGGCGGCGGTACTAGGCCTGAACTTGGGGCGCGTCTTGTCCAGGAGAGACGGGGTCGATGTGGTGTTGGGAAGCTTGACGACGTAGTCACCCTTGGGAGCATTGAACGGGTACACTGTTCGAGAAGTGGGAGATGCTATCTCGAAACTGTCAGCCAGTTCAGGCGTCTCCTCCAATAGACGGCTCAAGTCTACAGCCGATGCGATGAATGCCGTCGGTGATGGATCATCGCTGGTGTTTGCTTGACCTGACGCAAACGGTGTGCTTGTCATGGTGGGCTCAAAAGTGTCGGTCGACAGACTTGTCTGGTGCATAAAGTCCCCCGCCACTGAATCCATGAACGTTGTGTCGAACGCACTCTTCTTGGTGCCAAACTCAACGTTCACATCGACATCGGTTGCGTCGATCTCCATGACTAGCACCGGAACGCTGGAAGCCTGTTTGCCGCAACATGGTGAATCGGCCACGAACGTGTCCGCGCTCGACGAACTGTTCCCCGTGACGACCGAAAGCGGTCTCCTCGATCGAGGTATTATCCTAAAGCCACTTTTGAATGCGACACCTTTCCGCGAAGACATCCGAAAGGAGACGCTGCTGGACGAATGCGAGCCAGACGAAAGAAAACTGCACGTCACCGTCCGCTGCGGCGTCACGTGGGTGGAAACAGGAGTGACCATCGCACTCATCGAGCGATTTGATGGCTCGTGAGAGGTGACGCACGTCTCCGAAGCAATGCGGGATGGCGATTCGAACGCGAGTTGACGTGCCTTCATCCTCTCGACTAGAATCAGTGGCTTCGGGATGAACTTGCGGACGCGCGTTGGGGCCGCTCGCCCGAGTGGAAATCTGAGGGGCTGACGTCGAGCCTTCTCATGTCGGTTCCAGGATACGCGGTCATTGTCGCTGCGAGTCATCCTTGGGCGGCGAACGGGGGGCGGAGACGGGGGTGTGATGGGTTGAGAGTGTCGGTGCCGACGTTGTACGGCAGAGACTAGCCAAAGTCTCTCCGCACGCTGTTCTTTGGTTGCCGTGCGAGGCTTGTCAACACGAACAGGATGCCGCTTGGTATGGAGGCCTGCCACAACGAACATCCAGGGTGGGGATTTGGTAGTGCTCCACCGTCACATGGGCGGTACGTAGTGCGATACAAGGAAGTGCTTACCGGACGCGGAGTCCGCTGAAGCGGAGGTGAAGTAGCTGGTCGTTGGTAGTTGAGAAGCAGCGAGAGGCAGCGGCGAACCGAGTCGTGGTTGGAGAGATGGCTGACACTGCGGCTGACTGACGGAGGAGCGCATAATGTCGACAGACATCTTTGGAAGGGTACACTATGTTTCCGTGAATTAGAGATGGATTAGATTCAGTAGCTATTCCGAGTACCGCGTGAGGCCAATGCTGATCGAAGGATTCATGGCAACATTGAAGTCATCTGACCCAGAGATAAACAAGGACGCTCGAGAGTCGACGGAAGGCTACCACGTGGAACTATGGCTTGAAGACCATGAGGTAATAGACGCAGATGGGGCGAGGATACTAGGAGAATTAATTGTGGGGAAGATTGTTGGGGAGAATGGCTGGGAGCCACTGGCAGCGTATCCGAAGCTCCTAAGCCTCTTCATGGGGACGATAGCTGTCTCCTGGAATAATAGGTAAACAACAAATATCGTGAGAGGTAGACGGATCAACGAAAGTGTTGTGTACCCTGTCGAGAAAATCGAGAAAAAGATGCCCCTCTTCCCTCTCGAGGCGGCTCCAAATCGTAGTTTGGGACTCTGCAACGGCCAGTCCGCTCCCAGGCGTCTGCCATGTGCATACATTCCCGCTCACTAAACCGTACATGAGACTTCACTTGAATGCTGCCGCCTATGAAGGCAACTGGGGCAAGTTCGAGTCGCAGGTAGGCGAGAAAGCCCTTTCATACGCTGTATCGTGTCTGAACCAACGTCGAACAATAGGTGGATGTCGGTGAACGAATGCCTACCATTCGATTAGCTCCGAGTGGAGAAGTTCCAGTCGTGTTCTTTTGAGGACGATGACCTGAACGTTTCAGAGTGAGCCGTGGCCGTGCTCGAGCTACCCTCTACCATGGCAAACCGCGATAGACGCCCTGACGAGGAGTCTCCACTCCTCCAGCCAAAGTCCAAAACACCTTTGCCATGGGGCCAGCTGAGCCTCGTCTACCTCAGCCTCATCGCGGAGCCTGTTTCGGTCGCGTACATCTTTCCCTTTATCAATCAGGTCCGTCGTCGGTTGTTCTCGGACTCGCATACGGCTCACCTTGCGATATGCTTGCGTCGAGACAGCTCATCGGCGAGCTGGGGATCACGGGAGGCGATGACCGCAAGATTGGCTACTATGCTGGCCTGATCGTACTGCCCAGTCTACTCGCAGACATGCTCCTTAACTCACTTTTTTTTGTATACAGGAGTCTCTCTTTTTCGTTACACAGGCACTGACAACCTGGCGATGGTGTCATTTATCCGACTTCGTCGGTCGCCGGCCCATCATTCTGCTCGGCCTGCTCGGCCTCAGTGCGTCCAACTTTGCTTTTGGCTTATCGCGGACGTTGGCGACGCTTATCATCAGGTAAGTGGAGCGAGCAGCAGGTCGTTCGAATGTCTGTTGAGTGTGCTTTTCCCAGCCGATGTATCTCTGGCGTGCTCAATGGGAACATCGGCGTAATGAAGAGCTTTATCGGGGACGTCACCGACCATACCAATATGGCCCAGGCGTTTTCCATCATACCAGCCACGTTTTGCCTGGGGGCTACTATAGCGTGCGTCCTAGCTAGTATAAGTGCGTCGTGAGACCCACAGCACCCCACAGCCCGCTATATGGCGGCGCACTCGTGAAGCCGCAGGAGCAGTGGCCCGATATGTTTCCTGGCGAATTCTGGGCAAGATACCCATATTTCCTACCATCCCTTGTATCAGGGTGTTTCACCCTGTCGATATTCTCGATCTGTGCGGTCTTTTTGAAGGAGGTACGGCATTGCAATACTCTGACTTGCCTCAAAATCACGCATCGTTGTCCCGTAGTCACTACCGTCGAAATCTGGCATAGGGCTTCGATCAGAGAGCTCCATGGCAGATACTGTGTTAGATGACCCACCTGCGAACGACACACAGCCCATCCCAATGTTGACCCTCATGAAAACGCGCTCCGTGGTGATAGTCATTTCCAATTACGGAACGCTGGCCCTTGTCGAAATCGCTCACCTTGTCCTTCTGCCCTTGTTTTATTCGTCGCCAATTGGAATCGGTGGCCTTGGATTCCCGCCATCGATCATCGGCACATGCCTGGGGACATTTGGAATCGTAGACGGCGCCGTGCAGGCACTGTTCGCTGCAAAGATCATTGAGTGGGTCGGGCCCAAGAAATTATTTTGTCGGATCATCCTTTGGTTTTACCCAATCACGCTCCTTTTCCCGATCATGAGCATTATTGTTACAGCACAAGGAAGGGTCGGGCCGATAACCTGGACCCTTCTCGTCCTCCAGCTCGCCCTGATGGTTCTCTTGGACTTGGGTTATGGTTCGTCTCGTGATTCTCTAAGATGACCGATGATCTCAGGCCGGCTATCCACGTAGCCATCATCTATTTGTTCACTACCAGGGCGGCGCCGAACAAGCATTCGCTGGGCACGACGAACGGGCTCAGTCAGACTGTGACGTCGATCGCGCGAGCCATTGGGCCGGCATTGACGACGTCGTTGTTCGCGGTGTCAAAAGAGTACAATATCTTGGCAGGCAACTTGGTGTATGTGGTCTTGGCGGTGATCACGACGATCTTGCTTTTCTTGTCGTGGCAGCTGCCCGAGTTGAGAGACGACGAGTAAAGTAGGGTTGGTAATGGGGACAGACGGTCAATGGTGTATCGGTAGTACTTGTAGTACCAGACTAGAATATACCTTCCGTGTCAGGTATGCCCTGTCGTGAGACGGGACCCTCTAAATACTTTGATGTCGAGACAGTACTAGTGCTTCTGATAACGGAGTTCGATTGTACCTGTAGGGGACCCTCAGATAGATCTCTGGAGCTAAACCACATATCGGTGCTACACATATGGCTACAGAGCAGGATATCATGCTTATCGCATTCCACGGGATGAGCGCTTCCGACGGGAGACGCATAGGATGAGCCTGAAGTTGGGGAGTTACGAAGAGTCTCGGGACCGACTCTTTGAAGCAACCGGCCTCGACCCAACCTGTCAAAATGAGATCGTTGCAGGTGCCCGTGCTAGGTCGACGGGAGGAACCGACGATGCCTCGTCCTCATGTTGCCTCCGGACGATATCGTGTGGATCCGCTGGCGGGGAATTCGCCGAGCTGTGTCTCAAACTCCGCTTGGATACCCGTTGATTCTCCAGTTGAGCGCCTCCAGCTCGCGCTGCTCCGCTTCTTGCTTCGCGATGATCGCCGCCCGCCTTTTCTTCACCTCCTCTGGCGACAACACAGGCCTCTTTACCTGTGTCGTTGACGTTCTAGGAAAGCAAGTTAGCCAGACATCCTCGTTTCTCAATGGACGCATCCAAACATACCCTTCGCCGTTCGCGTTTTGATCCCCCGAGGTGTGTTGGGGTGCAGATGTATTCGATGATCCGTCGGGCCTGCATCAGAGTTGGGTCAACATCTGTTGTTTACCGTGCGCAAAAGCCACCAACTCACCCGACCTCGACCTCCTTTGCTTCCTCGCCATGAATCCACTGTCGGTCCCACCTCCCTTCGGTTTCCTGCCAAAGGAGGAAGTAGACTTCCATGCGTTCCCGTCGTGACCGCTCAGCCTTGACGAGGGCGCGGACCTCGTCGGCGCGGTTGCGGATCTTGGCCACCTTGTCGTCCATCGCATCAATCTGCCGCAGAAGCGCCTGATCTCGCGCTGATATCTGTTGCATCTCGAGGACGCAATCTTTGAGCTCTTCGATGGTCGGCATGGGCGGGGTTCCTGATCGGGAGGAGACGGGGGTCGCGAAATCAGGTTGGTCTTCTTCTGTCACTTCTGATTCGGTCGCACTAAAGAGCGCTCTGTCGTAGGGAAGTCCAGTCAGTGGGTTTTGCGGGAGGAGGCTGGATCGTGGGCCGGATGATGGCCCGGCTTCAGGTTCTGTCCAATGAATGTGGGGTCAAGTTCTGTGGTGGCTCTCTTTGGGCGGTGAGCACTCACCATGTGTGCTGGACTGGGCTGACGCGTTTCTCGCAGGCGGAGCGCGGAGTGGCACTACCACTTGGTGTTGTGGTGCAACGGGGCTTGCGGCGCGTTCTGACTCGTCCTCGCGCTTCGTTCTCTTTCGCGACGGGCCCTCTTCGTGGTCCTCCTCCACTGGTCTATTGTGGCTCGATGTCAGTGTGTCATTCTCGATCGTATTCGTGTTCCCTGGCGCACCTCTTTTTCTGCCGTGTCCGGCGGTCGAGGAGCTGTCGAATGATCGACTCGCTACTCGAGTTGGCCTTGACGCCGTGGGTCTGGGCATCGTCAACACATGTGCGTCCAGGTACAAGAATGTGCAAGCGCCTACTTTGGCAACCTTTTGGAGCTGCGCTCGACGAAGTCCTCGCAGGTGTGCTTCATTCAGGTTTGCGCTGTCGGGGGGACTAGGTACTGTCTTTGGAGCAGCACTGGGGGCGAAGGCTTTCGATTTGGATCGGAGGTTCATTGTGTATGTTGTGCAGCACTGGAGTGATGTCTGGTCGTTGGGGAATTACTCGCTGAGCAGGTTTACTATCAAGGATACGTTGATGGGCGGTTTGAAAGGTTTCCAAACCCCCCATGCACGTATGTTTTATAGTAGACCTGGTTGGAGTGGACAAAGCGAGAACAATGGTGCCATCGCTTGGACCTATGACCGGCCACTCAAGACCATTCTGAGACATCAAAGCAAGTTGGTATCTCGTCTATGTTTCTCGGGTTGATCCTTACAACACGTTCGATTCTACCTCGATAGTACAAAGTTCATCTTCTCACTATATGTTCGGGATGCTGCTATATCAGAAATTTATCTGCCAGGGTTCCGTGTTCCGGTGGTGAAACAGTACCCCGTCAAAGCAGTACCGAAAGCGGAAGACAATAACTTTGGCTTTGGCGGATGTCATGTCTCCTTTAGGTCTTTGTCTTAGACGGTGGACTTTCTCCTGCTGTTCACTCACGTTTGCGTGGTACCGGGCACACTAGCTGCAGATTCCCCGTTCAGCTCTCACAATCATCTATCTTAACTAAACGATAAGAACAGCGATACTCGGTCGGATCCTTTATTCGTCGCGCAAGTGAGCTGTCCACCAGCCCGTGGACGACGACGACGACAGTGATTGACGCTACCGTGGTCGTCGTCTGTTCGTCGAGCCAAGAGAGCTCGAATCCGTCATGAAGTGGCATGCATTTTTCAGCGCCGCCTCACTGAAATCTTCTCCGTCTGCCCGGAATTTACTGACGATCCCGAGGAGCTGTTCTGCATCGATGAGACCGCCGTCGCGTTCCTGCGTCCACGATCCCCCCATGCCGAGCAGTTCAGCCCACTGGCTGCCCTGTCTAGGACCAGCGGGGGGATCGACACCGATGGGGGCGCACGTGCGCTGAGACTCGTGACGATACTTGGGGTCGCGTCGGACGGAGTCGCGGTGGGTTTCGGTAATGTGGGTGGGGGCGGTGTGAAACTAGGTCAGCTGGGACTTGTCGGCCTGAGCCCTGGATGGCTCTGAGGAGAGGGTTGTGAATGAGCGCTGTGGTTGTTCAAACGGTACTGGGCGACGTATCGCGACGGACGGGGTTGGCTTGATAAGATGGGGACGGGGTGATGTCAGCAAGCATGACCGTGGGCGCTGACTCGGAAGTCCCGAAGACTCGGAGGCGAGTCGGATGAGTCTGCGTCAGCTTTCCTGGCTTTGTTCGCTACCGCCTTCAGAGCACGACGCGAGAAATGGGTCATCTGATAACATTGGCAACGTATGTGGCAGACACTCCAGCGAGCGCATTGCTGACTGTCTGAACCACTTCAGCTGGTAACGTATCACGCTCGAACGGACTGGGCGCATCACTGATCGTCCGCAGCTCCCTCAATCAATGGGCTTTGGATTTTCAAGTGAGCGTCATGTTCCACGTTGGGAAGTCCTGATTGATTCCGTGCACTAGGGCAACTACGAGCGAATTATCGAGAGCATTGCCATTGCCAAGCAACGGGGAGCGACCCTCAGAGTGGGTCCGGAGCTAGAGATCCCGTGTGTTCCCGTCGCTTCCGTGGTCATCATATGCTCACCCAAGGTAGTGGTTATGGGTGCTATGATCACTTTTTAGAAGGTATGCACCCTGCATGTTGCTACTGCAACGGATATGACCTGTCGGGCAAACAGGCGACACCGTATTGCATTCCTGGGAAGTACTCGCAAAGATCCTTGCTGGCGACGAGACTGTGGGAATCGTTTGCGACCTCGGAATGTTCGTCATTACGCTACCTACATATTGCACCACACTGACCGGAAGCCACCAGGCCGGTGGTGCACAAGAACGTCATCTACAACTGCAGAGTGATTGTTCACGACAAGCAGATCCTCCTGATCCGTCCGAAGATGTGGCTGGCGAATGATGGTAATTACCGCGAGATGAGGTATTTCACGCCCTGGATGAAACAGCGCGAATGGGAAGACCACTTCCTGCCAAGGATGATCCAGGCGGTCACGAAACAGGTATGGAAATCGGGCCAAGATCCACGAGTGATTGTTGATGCGCGCCAGACCAAAGTACCGTTTGGTGACTGCATCATCAGTACCGTCGACACTTGCATCGGCGTAGAACTCTGCGAAGAGCTTTTCACTCCTGCTAGGTTAGGAATCATTCCAGCCTGATGTCATCGTGAAGGCGCGCAGAGACTTACCGGGTTATCCAAGTCCACACATTCCGATGGGGCTTGACGGGGTCGAGATATTCACCAACTCGAGTGGCAGTCACCACGAGCTCCGGAAGCTCTACACCCGCGTCGAGCTCATCAAGGAGGCAACTTTGAAGGTCAGCACGACACCGTTCCCGGGGCTTGACGATGCTGAGGTATTCATCAGCTTGGGGGAGTGTACCTGTATGCCAATCAACAAGGATGCGACGGCGACCGGCTATACTACGATGGATGCGCGATGATCGCAATGAACGGACACATTATAGCACAAGGTTCCCAGTTCTCTCTTAATGACGTCGAGGTTGTCACAGCTACGATCGATATTGAGGACGTGCGTGCGCATCGCACGTCACGTAGCAGAGGTCTCCAAGCAGCCTCATCTGGAAAGTATCATCGGATCGAGGTTCCGTTTGCACTGTCCGTTGGCAAATTCGGAGAAACAGACGGGGAACGAAACCTTGGCCTGGAAGTGACTTTGAATGAAGCCAAGTTCCACAGGCCCGAGGAGGAGATTGCGTGAGTTCTATTGGCATTTCGACCCTGCCTCGGCGTTCAAACGTATCCTGAATAGATTGGGACCTGCATGCTGGCTCTGGGATTACCTTCGACGATCCCGAACCCAGGGATACTTCGTGCCTCTCAGTGGTGGTGTCGACAGTTGTGCTACTGCAGTCATCGTGTATTCCATGTGTCGCCTAGTCGCTGAAGCTGCAAGGCGCGCGAGTAAGTATGCTCGTTCTCCCGCGGTGGCGATCATTTATACCGTACACTATTTGACAGATAAGCAGGTTATTGCTGATGCCCGGCGCATCGCGGGGGAGCCCGAGGACTCGAGTTACATCCCTTCCGATCCCAGAGAGTTCTGCGGTCGTCTGTTCCACACCTGCTACATGGGAACCGAGAACTCGTCTGCAGAAACGAGAATCAGGGCGAAAGATCTCGCAGAGGCGATTGGAAGGTATCGTTCTCGTCTTGATGTGGGGTATGGCGACGATCATGCAATCATGTGTCAGTTACCATGTCGATCTCAACATGGACACCCTGGTCACCGCTGTCCGGGACCTGTTTGCGTTTGTGACGGGTGCACGGCCACGATTTAGGGCGAATGGAGGTACCACAGCCGAGAACTTGGCATTGCAGAACATCCAGGTGAAGGTTGCTTGTGCCACCCCTGTACGCCGTGCTGACGAAGTTGTTCCTAGGCCCGGCTGCGTATGGTTCTTTCTTACATGTTTGCTCAGCTTCTTCCCTGGGTTAGAGGCAGACAGGGTGGACTGCTTGTATTGGGCAGCGCCAATGTAGACGAGAGGCAAGCCGTCCCTGCTGCTATGCGTCACGAAGTCTGACCCGAGGCTGATAGTCTGCGTGGGTACCTGACTAAATACGACTGTTCGTCAGGTGGGCCTGCACATATACCCGCCGATCCGCCAATTCTTGACGGTCTGTGATCAGCGGATATCAACCCTATTGGGGGGATCAGCAAAACAGACCTGAAGAAGTTCATCGCCTACGCAGATGTTGCCTTTGATTTGCCAATCCTTAGGAGGTACGAATTGCGACGCAGCAGGTCGCCCCAATAATGTTTGATTGACGGGCACCGGACAGCTTTTTGGATGCTATTCCGACTGCCGAGCTGGAACCCATTTCCGAGACCTACGTGCAATCAGACGAGGCAAGAACGCGTGCTTCATAGCACATGTGTGGACAGGTGATCTGACTGGATCGATCGACTTGTTTTTGCAGGCCGATATGGGAATGACTTACGACGAGCTCTCCGTCTTCGGACGGCTTCGCAAGGTGGAGAAGTGCGGGCCGTACAGCATGTTCACAAAGTTGGTACACGAGTGGGGGTCGTTCTTGTCGCCTGTCCAGGTAAGGAACCGCGATCCTGAGCGATCTTCACTTTGGATGAACATCTCTCTTTTCTGCTGTTCTGTGTAACACCATAACGGGTCTGGTCAGATCGCGGAGAAGGTGAAGCTGTTCTTCTTTGAGCACGCGCGGAACAGGCACAAGATGACGACGTTGACGCCGTCCTACCATGCGGCAAGTTGTCTGTTCGCCATGTTTCGCTGTTATCGAAGCTCAACTGGCATATTACTTTGTCCTACTTTTCGTCGTTTAGGAATCATACAGTCCGGATGACAACAGTACGCACGCTCTCCCGCGACATCATGGATATTGATCCACTGGTCTCGACAGGGTTCGACCTTCGTCCGTTCTTGTATCCGTCGAGGTTCCCTTGGCAATTCAGGAGGATTGATCAGGTCGCGGCTGTGCTGCCCGACAGATCAAACGTGGGCCTCGACAAGGCCAAGACTGACTAGCGGGCTCCTGACCAACGATCGCTTGATGCTATACTGAGGAAAGGGATCAGTACTAGTGTGACAAGTACATAGTGTATGGTGCAGCAATGGAGCAATGTTTGAGATGACTTTATGATGCTGGACCTTGAGTTGAAAGCATTTCTTGGCTATTGAGCAAACACAACATGAAAGCTATAGCATCAAGTTGCAAATGACATCTCAACCAAGAGTATTGAAAGATGGACAATGAGATTGTGACATAATGGATTCAAGAACTGAAAGAGAATCTAAGGGAAAAAATGTAATCTCACTAATTCATGAATTGTTTAAAGGCTTCAAAGTAAGCAACTAGGACCCTTCTGTTATCCAATGACTGCATACCATCCATAGCAATATAATGTGGACGATGTGGCACCTCAGGGACATGAACATGAACAATTGTTTTCTCCCTAGGATACTCCCCTGACTCTATAGCATTAACAAGATCCATGGACACTGGAACTTTGTAGAAGACAGGTGAGGTGCCTCCCATGGTGATGGCAGGCATGATTGTGGATTTCTGGAGTGATGGGGAGTTAGATCTCAAGTATTTTGTCATGATCCTATGGTTTGCAGCAAATGCAGCAATTGCTTTGGCAATGACTTGAGGCTGAGGAGAAGCGTAGTCCAGGGAGCACTTGCTTTCTTGGGCAACCAGATTAATGAGTTCACCATTTGAGGTTGAGATACAGACATCTGCCTTGGCATCTTTTTCCTCATGGCAGATAAAGAGGGGTACTTTCTTTCCTATTTGGACAATCCTTTCCCTTCCAGTATAGCCACAGGCTTGAAGGAGAGCTGCTGTGAAGTGAGCAATAGATGGCTCTGCATTATATGACAACAACTCCATGGTGCAGAGTAGGGAAAAGGCATCATCTGTTGTTGTCTCATCAGTTGTGGTGACTTTGAGCACTTCTTCAGGTTTTATGACAGGGTCTGGGAGGCAAGATATCCCAAAGAAGGTCTTCATGTCTTGGAACTCAGCATGGATGTTGCATGCACTCAGATCAGCATAAGTCCAATCATCTGCAGATTTTGGTGTGATTGGAAAAGCTGGGGTTCTGGCCCTGGGTCAAAAAAGCAATGTGAAACAAAGTCAGACACTCAGCCAATGGTATCATACCGAGGATTCCTCAGGCTGACACTATGAGATATAGACGGATGAAGAGTGCGGGAGATACGTAGCGGTGAGCGAAAGAGATGCATCATGGTTGGATAGGAGGTGACATTGCCACCACTTGAATTTGATGACAAACGGGCTGCTAGGTCACATGCTGTACTGCATGCGCAAATCGTCATCAGCAAAAGTGCGTGCCTAGCAGGTCTAGCAGGGTCTAGTGGAGTCTAGCGAAATTATGCATAAGCTAGCATCTGACCTAGCAGCACCTAGGGTGCCGATCAGGAAATCCTCGCGCTGCCTAGCAGCACTCACTACCCGCGCTTAGCGGTCACAAGCGGACAAGTAAAACAGTGTCATTTCAAGTAGATCCCTAGATACTTAGACTACAGTATTGTCATTTCGAGTCAATAGGTACTGCAAAAAGGAGTAAAAACTACAATTTGCCACGAGGCACGGCAGCAGCGGCAGGACGGGTGAACGACGACGGCACGACGGACAGAATGACGGGGGACGGGTGACGCACGTGGTGGACGGGGCGACGGCAGGACGGGTCGATGGTGGGTACGTGACGGCGATGGCGAGCGGGCAACGACGGCACGGCGGACGGGATGACGGTGGATGGGTGGCCACACGTGGTGAACGGGGCGATGGTGGATACGGGGACAGCGGGACGGGCGATGGCGGGTGCGAGACGACAGCGGTACGGTTGCCCGCTCGCCATCGCCGTCACGTACCCACCATCGACCCGTCCTGCCGTCGCCCCGTCCACCACGTGCGTCACCCGTCCCCCGTCATTCTGTCCGTCGTGC
>JBBPLS010000126.1:39469-59432 GCA_038089895.1 Boletellus ananas | reverse complement strand
ATGACATGGCCACCTTAAAATAGCCATATCTCCTGCTATACTTGGCCATATCACATGATCCAAGGTGCTATAGATAGCCAAGGGTGTCTACTATATTTTGGGTCACTAGTACCAAGCATGATTCCCATGCTCTGACATGTTACCCTGCCTGTTACAATTCCTTTTTCTTCATCTTCACACACATCATTTTCTCTTTCACACTTTCACCTGATCACATCGCACAAACACAGATGCTATTTTCCTTGAGTCATCATGTCTTACACACAGGACTTCTCTTCCATTCTATGGTCTTCTTCCTTCCCATTGACTCATCTCGCTTACTCATGCTTTCTCATCTTTTTCCCATTGACTCATCGTCCTTGACTCACTATCTCAGATATGCTATCAACACAGCTTGGTCTGTGCACACTTCTTACATATATATAAACCTGAGTACTTAGGCTGTATTCCCTAAGCTAGTCTTACTCAATCTAGCCTCATTACCTCGGACCCCTTGATCCACCAAGCAAGCCTAGCTTCTTGGCCAGCCATAGCACCCAGAACCCACCTAGCGACAGTTGTCCTAGCGTGGCCTTATCCTTGACCCACTAAAGCGACCACAGTCCTTGTGGGCTACCCTTGCATCCACAGAACCATTGACTAGACTTTGAGTCTACGTTTGATGCTGCCCATGCCGAACATAACACTGCCTACACTACAAATTACCCAAATATTGCAACAGTTTTGTTGCTCAGTGTATGGTTACGCGTCTCCCCCATATTCACACTAGGTATCTCATGCTAGCCCTAAACCATGTACAGCTCTACCTAGGTATTTATACATGCCTTGTACTTGTATTTTCTCCAGCTAGTTCTGTGCAATCTACATGTAGTTTCTACCTGTCCACAAGCCCTCAACAGGATAGTGAGATCTTCTTCCTTCTGATAGTCTCACATCACTTGTTGAGTGTGCACTCAACAGTTAGGATCTGTGTATATGTGTAACAGGATTTCATGGTAGTGGATGTGGAAAAAGCAATGGTCTTTGGATGTGTTTATATCATGTTGAACTTATAGTGTGTCACATGACCCATTGATGATGTAATATCTTACCTCATCATAAAGTTTTCATACTTCAAAGTATCAGCAGCAAAACTGATGCAATGAGTACCCTTGTTTAATTTTGGAATAATTCCAGATAGAGTAAGGACTACCCACTCAATGTATATATGGTTGGAAAGCCCTTGGTCAGGGCTTTCTAACCATCCCTATATGTATGGGTCTAGCATCAATAGGTCTCCCAATATTCACTCATCAATCTAAGTCATGCAAACATTGCATCAGTTTTGTTGCTCACTGTAGGCAAGGATGAGAAGGCTGATGAGCTCCAGTTTTTCTATGCAAGCAAGTGCCAGATCAGTGCTGCAACAAACATGCCACAGAGGTAGATAAAGAAAATTGCCCAAGAGCTGACATGCTTGGGCAAGGGCTGAGTGGAAGAAGCAGGTGGCAATTGTTGTAGCATGATGGTAAGGCATGGACAGTAATGCACAGAGTCTGGAGGGCAGATGAAGACTGAGGTAATGTGCAGTGGCCACAGCAGGGGTGATGGTGGCAGAGTGGGAGGTGGTGTGGGCTGCAGGGAGATCTCAATGGGAGAGGGAGGGCATGAACCCATGCAAAAATGCCTGGATCATCAAGGATGGAGAGGACAACAGTGAGAAGGCATTGTGGGACAAGGAGAGGGATGTCAAGTGCAAAAAGTGCAGGAAATGAAGGAGTAAGTGCAGAATTATGTCAGGAATGCACCCAATCACTCAAAGTGAGCTTAAGGATGAAGGAATGATTATTCTGCACTTAGAGAAATACATGAGCTAGATCCCTACTTATATACCTTTCTGCTTATCTATGATGTCATTTTAGTAATACTACATCATATGAGTCAGCCTACATCATAGGTCTAGATCCACTGACTAATCAAGATAGCAAAAATAGAGGGGGGGCTAGAACATGAATTCAGAAATTCTAACAAATATGTAGTAAGTACGTCGCCTGCTCCTGCCTGTTAGCCACTGTCGCAATCAAACTTTACAGGATGAAATGAAATTCGAGCGCAAAAAAGCTTGGTCGGATCATCCGACGTTCAGAACGCGCGATCGCTTCTACTAGTCCGTTAGTGCTTGCGCTCTTCACATGTGGACCGTCTCTTCGCCTCATATGTGAGGTATATGGTCGCTCCGATTCGCTCAATGACAACATCGCATGCAAAAGTTAGACTGGTGCCCGTCTGAAAGAGGCAATGCAAAAAGTATGCCGAACTTCGTCTATCGACGCGGCAGCCCCGCCCTGGATTCCTCTTTCGGACGGACGTCCTCGAGGGGTTTCAATTTCTACAACTCAAAATACATGGGATCGAAAGGCTCGCGAACCAACACTCTTTTACCCACGCGTTTTTATCGACGGTAGGGTCGAGCAATCGCGTACATGGCTTAGCAATGGTCCAGCGGTGTTGACAGTGCAAGAGCAGGTAGAAAGTGAGGTAACCGAGATCTCAGGCCGCTTTTGATAGGCGTTGAGCTGCTGATCTGATCAAGCGAATCAAAACAATTGCAGGAATGAAGAGCGCGTTACTTCAAACTTTCAAAATTACGGTACAGGTCTCTACACCTTCGACGCATTCCCGCGCCTTCCGGAGCCAGGCGAACCTTGTGCGGAAGAAGTACCTATGAGGCAGGTGAGTAATGCCGCGTGGCAAGACTGAATTGATCACGGTTACTTGCCCAAGGCGTTGTCGCCAGAAACCATCAGCCGATACCCAACCACAGTCATCGCATTGTAGTTTTCAGATGGTGAATATTTGACGTGACGGGCTACTCCCGCCACAAAGTTGCCCCGCCACAACCTCAACGAGTAGAACACAAAGGAGGGTGGTAGGAAGCATGTGCGGCCGAAGTCAATGGCCTATACTTTTCCCTCATTATCGATCATAAAATCAGAATCATTAGGATATGATAAACAGAGGAACAGGCTGCCTGTGGCCTTGGTTTGCAAATCGACGGAAAGACCATTGCTTGAAGTGCGAAGCACCTTATTTTCCACCAGGGCACAGGAGTGTCAATACGAGGTACTCAAAGCGAGCGGAAAGTATACATTGTTTATCTGCGTCTCGAGATGCCCGACTGTGGGGTATATGATCGCTGATAAGCACTCGACGAAGAAAGCGTGGCTGATATGGCCACCACCGATGGGGCCGGGGGCGGTGCCCGCAGGCGCTTTAATCTGGATGAGCTGCTGAATGGCGGCAGCAACGGCTTTGACGTCTTCCTTTTTGTAACTTTCATGCTTGCGTTGGGCAGGTGTGGTACCTTCAACGTATTTCATGACGATATACCCATACCCCTCCCGCGAGAAGCCAAGGTAAACTTCGGGAACGCGGACGACACCATCAGTGATGTCGTTCACGATACTTGCTACATGGGCCTGCGTCTTGCCTACGC
Source organism: Boletellus ananas (assembly GCA_038089895.1). Classification (NCBI taxonomy): domain Eukaryota; kingdom Fungi; phylum Basidiomycota; class Agaricomycetes; order Boletales; family Boletaceae; genus Boletellus; species Boletellus ananas. The sequence goes on along the minus strand of JBBPLS010000126.1, from coordinate 55,957 downwards.
CTCGGATGACATAAGCCGGCGTCTGGCATACGCCTCGGATGACAGGGTCTTCGCCGTGCTTGACCCAATATCCGGGCTTGATGTAGACGCCTTTCCTGCAATAACTGGCTCCAGCACATGCGGCAACGATTTTGTCGTAGGTTGGGATGTTGGTTGGGACGTTTTTTGCTGAATACCAAACATCATCGCAGTCCATGGCTAGAATTTTGTAGGTTGTGTGGGCAAAGGGACTCGGAGATAACCTCACTTCAAAGAGGAGAGGGTGCGGGGCACGGAAGTGATGGTGAAGTATAAGTACAGAAGCGCGTGTGGGGTTATCTGTTATGCTGCCTCATGGCACGGACTGTGTTGAAGGGCTGAGAAACTGCGTTTCCCATTGGACGACCTTGGTCTCAGTGACCTTGAAGTGTTTTGTCTTGTTTTCGGTAGTACAGCCACCCCTGACCCCGTATTTTGCGGCACCGAGGGAACATAGTGCACCCCTTGGAAGTGCTCTACGGTCTATGTATGTATGTATCCAAGGTTCGAATCGTGCGGACAGTCCATCCCCACCGAATCTGTCTTATTAGGTTTTACCTTCAACGACTTCCCTGAACCGAGGGCTGTATTCGAGAACTTGAAGTCCCTCGTAATAGTCCAAGCGATCATCCAGCTGGCGACCCGGTGCGCGAGAACCATGCCGTCTTGGGAGCTGCGGCCGCAGGTGGTTGAAGACGAACCATGCACTGGCAGGCAAATGCAAAGGTGATAGACGTGCTGGCTCAGTCACAGCATAGAAGGACAACGTGCCACCAACGGTGGCATACTCCGAGTTCGATAGCGAGGCGATGAGAGCAAGTGGTATGCGCTATCAACTTCTAGCGGGGACATTAGAATGCTGGCCACGACGCGACCTTATACATCGCGTGATAGAACGGCCTTGCACCTACGAGCGGTCGAGTTGTGGAGAAAGGTGTCCCGGATGGTCGCTCGAACACGACGCTTACCAAGCTCACACTGGCAGAGACTCAACAAGGACTCGTCGTTTCAGCTTTTTGCCGGTGTTACTTTGATCCTCTCCGTCGGCTCGTTCCATCCCGTTGGCGTTGGAAGCTCCTTGATCCAAGTCCGTCGCCGTCGGTAGCTCCGACGCCGGGCTCTCGCTGAGCCTCGGACAGCGTTCACGATCCCACGCCGGACGTCCGCATGGCGTCCTGATAATGCACCATATCGCGTCCTGTGCCCAGCCACGAGTACGCGTGTGCCTGCCGGGCGTCGCCAGCGTGTATGTTCTTCGTGAGTGCGTGGGCGACCTTGTCTTCCATCGGACGTTGTCCTGGCTGGTGTCCACCCCGACTTGCACGGGTCGCACGCCTCTTTTTGGTCGTCTTCTCTTGCGCAGGCGTGGTTACTACCGCCTTAAGCCCCGTGTAGGCGACTCGTCTCTGCAATCTAGCCTTTGAGAAAGTAAGTATCCCTTGTCTCGCGAGCGTACCGAGAGTTCCAGGCTTGAGGGGGAGGAGAACATGGGTACTCGTGAGGGGTGGGGTTTGCACTCCGACACGAAGATGCCACGAGCAATCGCAACCCCGGTGCGTATACAGATGTCAGTTGCCCCGTAGCCTGTCAAAGGCAATGATGGGTACGAGCAAGCGGGTGATTCAGTTAACTAGCGTCAAGTGGGTTGCTGGGCAAGGTTCAGATCGCAAGGAGGGCCATCGCTACCCGACCCAAATCGGAGCAGAGGTCGTTGGAGAAGCGAAAAGGTGCGTCCATGGACTCGGCCCCTGGTGGCCACAAGGCACCTCCCCGCATCTCCAGCGCATCTTGTTCACGTGTGCACAGTGACAGCGATACGTCCTCGAGACATTCCTCATCACTGCCAAACGTCAAGATCATCGTTCAGATCAGCCTGCTAGTGCAATCGAACAATAGTAACACCACAAGCCTCGGGCCATAGCCTCATCAACTTTTTTTTTTTTTCCAGATTAGCCACAAAGCGTCCGGCCGTCCGTCTGTTTCACCCCACGCGCAACGACTCCACCCCGAAATCCCCCCCACTCGTCCGGTCGAGGTCGTTGAACGGATCTCGCATACTTCCCGTCTTGGCTCGCCACAGGTGCGTGTACAGCGTCTTGATCTTTTGTAGTTCGGCATCCGCAGCCGCCGTCTTGGCAGCCAGCGAGACAAAGATGGCGTTTTGGGTGTGCAAGGTAGAGGCGATCGCTGAAGAAATAAAAGCGCAAAAGACGCGGAAGATGGACGGTTGAGCGAATAAAAGAGGTGAGCAACAGAATGGAGGCGGGTGTACCTTGCGGGGTGGCTTGAGCTTGTACTGTAGTGGAAGACAACTTGCGTTCGATTTGCTTCAGGAGCACAAAAGTTGGCAAGAAAAGAAGGCAGAAAAGGACACCCACCTCGATCGTGTTCTTGTACCACTGCAATTGCTCTTGCATTTGTGTTGTCACGCGGGTAAAGAATCTGGACGACCGTCAGCGAACCATAATCTCGTTCACAACCCATACAAAGGGAGTAGCACGCACTCCAATGGGAATGATGCGTAATTTTTGAGGTATATCCCGTGTTGCTGCGGGTTTCTGAACCCGTCGATGACGCGGGTTGCGATGATCGTGTCCTGAACAGCTTGATCCGTCTTCTCTTTCAGATCCTTGGTAAAGAGCGCGTCGGATTGGATGGTCGCGGTAACATTTAGCAATTCCTAGCGAGTGATCAACCCGTAAAGACCCTCGTTCCGCTAAAAAGGCAGTACACGATCTCTACCTTGTGCACCTCACGGGTGAGCTCTTGGCCCTTGGTAGGTTCCTGCCCAAGTTTTCGCTGCTTGAGATCGTTGCTTATTTGTACGCGACCTTGGATGTGGGCACTTGGGCAGGGATGAGAAACCGAGCCAGCGCGGTAACAACGACCACTCACTCCAAACTCTCGAATTTCCTCCGGATATCTTCGGGCAGGTCGTTGAATTTCGTGGCTTTTGAAAACAAAAGTGGTCCGGTTGTTTGAGCGGGCGAAACACTGACGAGAAAAAAGGTGGTCGTCAGCCTTCAACGAGGATAGTCAAACATGTCAGACCTCATGGCACTATGGGTGCGTGTCGGTCATCAGGGCCGGTGGGAGACACGAAATACTCACGATGGCTGTCGTTGCGCACCAAACAAGCCACCGGCTGGACCAGCGCCAAAAGTCGATCCGAACGCGCTCGGCTGGGGTTGCGCGGTGCCCCCAAACAAACCTGTACCCAGTTGGTTCTGAGTGGTGGAACCGAAAAGGCTCGGCGTCTGTATCGTGGTGGCATTTGGCTGGGTCGTACTACCGAACAGAGACGTCCCAAATGTACTTTGGGGTTGTTGCGTCGCCCCTCCAGCCTGACCAAACAGCGACGTGGAAGGTTGTTGTTGTTGTGTGCCAGCCGCAGGCTGTCCAAACAAGGACGTGGCCGAGGCCTGTGTCCCAGTTGGCTGTGTGGTGCTACCAAACAAGGACGTACTCTGGGGTTGCTGCGTCGTCGTCGTTGTCGTCCCCGCCGGCTGACCAAATAGCGAAGTGGAGGGCTGCTGCTGCGTCCCGGTTGCAGGTTGGCCGAATATAGATGGCGTCGTCTGCTGAGTCCCGGTTGTGGGTTGGCCGAACAAGGACGTGGCAGGCTTTTGCTGCTGCTGAGTAGCACCCGCGGTCTGTCCAAACAAGGACGTGCCCGTTGATTGTTGGGTGCTGCTCGTGCCGCTCCCAGCGGGTTGGCCAAAGAGGGAAGGGGCGGATTGCTGCTGCTGGGTGCCCGTAGCGGGCTGGCCAAACGACGGTGTCGTAGACGATTGTTGTGGCTGGGTGCCGGTCGTGGACTGACCACCAAGCAATGATGTGGTGGACTGCTGCTGTTGTTGAGGCCCGGTTGTAGGTTGACCAAAGAGTGACGTCGTCGTCGCAGGCTGCTGTTGCTGTTGGGCCCCAGCTGTGGCCGAGGGCTGCCCAAACAGGGACGTGGACGGTTGCTGCTGTTGCTGAGTTCCGGTGGCAGGCTGTCCAAAAAGCGTCGTCGTCGGTTGCTGTTGGGTCCCAGTGGTAGTGGACTGGCCAAACAGAGAAGTGGATGGTCGTTGCTGCTGAGTATTACTGGCGGGCTGGCCAAAAATCGATGTTGTTGGCTGCTGCTGCTGAGCAGTGTTAGTGGTTGTACTAGAAGGCTGCCCAAAGAGCGACGCCCCACCCGCTGGCTGAGTAGTGCCGGTGGTGGTACTAGAAGGCTGCCCAAAGAGCGACGCCCCACCCGCTGGTTGAGCAGTGCCAGTGGTGGTACTGGAAGGCTGCCCAAAGAGCGACGTCCCAATCGCTGGTTGAGTTGTACCAGTGGTGGCACTAGAAGGCTGGCCAAAAAGCGATGTTCCACTCGCTGGTCGAGTTGTACCAGTAGTGGTGCCAGCAGGCTGTCCAAGGAGCGACCCCCCACCCGTTGGCTGAGTGGCGCCGGTGGTGGTACTAGAAGGCTGCCCAAAGAGCGAGGTTCCGCTGGTTGGTTGAGCAGTGCCAGCAGTACTCGAGGGCTGTCCAAAGAGCGAGGTCCCGCTCGTCGGTTGAGCAGCGGCAGCGCTAGAAGGCTGCCCAAAGATCGACGTCGCCCCACTCGCCTGCTGGGCATTACCGGTGGTGGCAGGCTGGCCAAAGAGCGACGTCCCGCTCGGTTGTTGTGCGGTGCCCGAGGCTGCACCAGAAGGCTGCCCAAAGATCGACGTCGTCCCGCTCGTCTGCTGGGTAGTGTTCGAGGCAGGTTGGCCAAAGATCGACGTCGACGCGGCCGGCTGCTGCTGAGTACGGCTTGGGGTCTGCCCAAACAAGGACGCCGACGGCTGCTGCTGTGTCGTCTGGGGTTGCGTCGTGGGCGTGGTGGTCGAGGCCGGGGTCGAGGTCGCTTGCTGGGCAGTGGCCCCAAAGACGGACCCTGCGGGCTTGTTCTGGCCGAACAACGAGGGCGTTGTCGTCGATCCAAATCTACGCGACGGTCAGCACAAACGAGACGACATGCAACGCAGAAGCGCACCCCGACATGCTCGCGCGTACTCGACCTGGCACCGTTGGCGGTGAACAAGGCGCTAGGCTAAACACGTGATCGTATTACCCAGAACCGGATAAATAGCCCCTGGCTGCCTAACACCGTTTTATTCTGTCCCCATGGACATGAAGAGCATCGCCTCAAACGTATCGTCTTCCTTTCCCGCCGTCGTGCCTCGGGCACCCACCCCGTCCATCAGTTCTGCATCTGTTTCTGGGACATTCCATGCGATCGACTCGGGTCGACGATGCGCAACAAATATGAACGTCCCACCAGAATCCTCGTTCGCCCCAAACTGTCCCCAGAGTGGCGACCCATCCAGCTCGCCATCGAGTGGCACACCCCCGCTCTCGATCGTCTGACCCCGGCTGCGCGCCAGGGCGGACTGGAACGCAAACCAAAGACCGAACGCAGCCCAGAAGGGCGTCTCCTTTACGAGGCTGCGGATCTTGTAAGCGATGACGACCTTGGCGGGTGGCCCCGACAACGGCGGCGAGGTGAGGTCTATCAGCGTCCGGAGAAGCGGACCAAAGAGTTCTGGAAAGTAGACCTGCGAACACGTGTCGGCGCGTCGTGAGCGAATCCCGACGAACAGAACGGATACGTGCGAGGTCGCTGCAGACGATGTGGGTCAGCCGACGACGGGCGGGACCCGACTGAGAGCGGGTGTAGCCAAATTCAGCGGAGATGGAAGCGGCGTGAGCGAGGCTACCCCACGCAAGCGGTCTCACGGAGACGGCGTCGGCGTGGTTCGTGTCTTTGTTGGAGGCGAGATTGTGTCGCAAGAGGGGACAGACATCTGGGAGATCCGTGGCAATGACGAACCCACCCGTTCTGTTGGCACGGCACATCGTGCTCGCAATATGCGCCGCAACCACGCCTGTCCCGGATCCAAGCTCGATCACACCGAGTGGCGCACCATGATCGTCCACAAAGGGTGGGTCAAAATCAAGTGCGTCATGTTCGATATAGACGCACAGCGCATACGCAGCTTCCCTACATAGTGTTGGTGCCAGAGGACGCGTCGGCATCGCCATTGAAGGAAGAGGGGACAGACGTATTCACCAGACCCTGCCTGCGATTCCGTACCTCGAAATTGCTTCCCGTTGAGCCTCTACGCCAAACAGACTTCTGCCATTCCTACCCAAGAATGCATTGTCCAGGAAGGGTCCAGCGCTTGGAGTGATGGAGAGGCTCGGTGGAAAGTTTGGATGGCAGGAGTCGGCCATGTATGATCGGAGGTGTTTGTGTACGGTTGTTAGAATGCAAAGGCTCCACCTTCCATAAGTATCCAACCTAGAAGACATGCCAGCCGTCCCGCGTTCTGTCGGCTGTCTCGCTGCATTGCTAAACCATGAGCTCGAGTCTCCAGCTACCTAACGGTCTGGAGGAGCAGGACATTGGGTTGTATTCCCTCTCTCGTGGAAGCTCTCTGACCATCTCCGATACCGACATCTCTTCTTCGTTGTCTCGTCCGGTCTCTCAGCTGCAACTCAACCTTCTGGAACAAGTCCCTGCGCCATCGTCCGTGCATGGTTCACTGAAATCGCCCTCGCTCTCGCACGTTGCAGAAGTACAGCCAGACAGAGGACTTGCCATTCACCAACCCGTCACGAGATCAAGAACCATCTCTCATCTCTCGTCGGCCGTGTCTGGACATCCAAGCACCGACAACTTCTCGTCCTTCGCGCTTCCGGTAGAAAAAGTGAAAAAGATGCGAGAATGGGCACTGGCCTTTGCCGTTGGTGAGATAAGCGTTGCTCTCATCCCGAACGGATACTGAATGCTTTGCACTCAGTCCAATTCGATCTCGATCTTGGACCGGTCGTGCGAGCAGTACACCCACCCATGTACTTGTCTCCTTCAGAAAGGGAAAACATGTCCGTGTTTCGTGAACCAAGTCGCTGTCAAACTGACATGCCGCCCGGACATAGCGCGTTCTCTTCGTTCCCGGATTCGCTACAGTTCGAGCAAGGCTCAGAGGTTCATTCGTTTAGGATCAGAGTGCATCCAAACTCTCCTGGAGCGCCCGTGGAAGGCGTCCGGGAGGAGCAACGACCTCAGCTATTGGATGGCTTCCTGTATGGCTTCGCGCACTTTTACCAAAGGAGAGACCCAGCTTCGAAGCGTGGCTACCAACAGGTAAAGTACAAAGGTGGTGCGGGACATACCACAGAGGAACTGATGGGATAGTGATAGTCCTCGTTGGTCCTCCTTACCTGTCGTCAATATCCTGCACTCTATACCTCCATGATATCCCAACTCGGTCCGATCTTCCACAACCACGGTGTTCCAATGATCGAGGCGGCATGTCACAACATCGCCAGTTGGTACGTCGTCTTGTTGTCGCGTTTTTACCCTTGCTAATCTCTTAGATGCCAAGGGAAGGCAAAGCCCTTCGCCAGGTTCGACTGTCGAACTCGGATTCTTGGGTTCTGTGCTTCACGTCGAGCTGCCTCACAATACCGACAGTCAGCAACTTGCCGAAGCTAGCCAATTCGAAGAGCGATTCAATCCAACCGTGCACGTTCGTCTCCCCGCTCTGTGTTCAACCCTTCTGATCGTTCACCATGACACACAGCTGCTTGCGTCCTCTGCGCCCTTTGATCCACCTCCAATACAGCTCTTCGAAGCATCGTTGGCGCATCTGTGGTCGCTATGGGAATGCCTAGTGTTGTGTGAGCCGATCCTGGTCTTTGGAGCGTCCCCCTCGATGACCAGCCAAGCCGTGTGGTGGCTCCGTGATCTCGTGCGCCCGGTTCGTCAACCAAGTGCATCTCTCTTTCTGCGCTGCCAACACCGTCATGACCGCACAGATCCCACTTGCAGCGGATATCCGCCCGTATTTTACGATCCACGACAAAGATCGTGCCTTACTGATCAACAAGGCTCCTCCAAAGACGGGGCTCATCGTGGGCGTCACGAACCCCTTTTTCGAAAAGTCGTGCGCGCACTGGCCACACGTGCTGAGCGTGGGACAAAAGTCACAGTGAGTGCGACGGGTCACCTGGCCGTGCATGCCTCATGGGACGACGCCAGGTCGCGCAAGGGGGTGAACTCGGTCGCCGTCGGGCCAGCGCCTGGATGGCGGACAAGGACGCACCGACGACACATTTCCAAGGACCGGCAGCTGCTCAAGTCCCTCGAGAAAGCATTCGGTGGCCGGGAGGCGGAGCGTACGTCACCGTCGTCCTCCCCATAGAGACCGGCGTGATGCTGATGCGGCAGGGCTGGGCAGTGATGCAAGCGTCGCTCGACGTACGCCGACACTTTGGCGCTCGGACCAACGCCGTGCTCGTCCCGCTCAATCGGTACTTGAACACGCTGATGCCGTCGCCCTTGGAGCGGCGCGCGGGCAAGGCACGCCTGAAACCGTTTAGCCCGAGCGACTTTTTCGCATCGCTGAACAAGGGTCCGCGGGCGCTGCCGTTCAAGTCGTCGGGCAAGCAGAGGGAGTTTTACGACAGGTGGCTTCGGTCGCCTGCCTTTGGGCTCTGGTTGGCCCACCAGGAGGAAGTGGTTGGGGCTGTGCTTGGCGACGGGGCGAGTCGGTCTGGCTAGATTGGTAGAGCGCCACAGGAACAAAACAGAGCCAAATAGAGCGCAGTTATTAGCTCGACTCGACCGAAACTCTCTCGTTCTCTCCTTGCATCGACCCGCCCACCACTTTCGACGCGAAGGATTCGTGTGTTTGTCGAGTCTACCTACACAACTGTATAAACCGACGGTCGGAAGGGTCCCGCTTTAATCACAGTCACCTGTACCACTACCTAATCCTGTAAGAGACCCTCCATCCTTTTGTGCCGCTGATCCTGTAGGGCGCAGTGTCACCTGACATTGATTTCCTGTATCTGCGCTGAGCTCTCTCCCTGCCCTCTCCTGTCGTTGTCCTGTCACCACCTGCAACCCCTCTCTTTTCTTTTGTCCCTGTTGCTCTCATCGTCATGTGCACGTCGGTACTCAACCCATCCTGTCATTTTCTGTCCTCTCTAGTGCAAAACAAGTGTTTACTTGCTCTCCTCGCTCGAACGTCTACTCTTGAGAGTCATGCCTGAGGACGATTTTGACATCTATGGCGAAGACGACGGTTTCACGACGAGCAAGGCGGAACAGGTAGGTAGTCACCCGCTCTCTTGCAAACGTCCCCTGCCTCGTTTTGCTAACTCGCCACGACGCGCGCGCGCCCAAAAGGAAGACGGGTTCCAGGACGAAGTGCAGGTCGAGGAGCCTGTCGAGGCCGTGAGCACGGCCGTCGAGCCTGTGACGGGCGACAAGCGGCCCCGGTCGGACGAAGACGAAGACGCGCGGCAACACACGTCCCCGAACGAACAATCCTCGTCCCGCGCGCCCTCTGCCGCCGGCAACGCTGTCATTGCGCACCAAGCGAGTCGCGTCAAATCCGAATCGACGGGGCCATCCGACGTGGCCATGAACGGGGGCTATCAGCATGCGAGCGGTGGCGGTGGGCATGGTGGCAGCAGTGGCGGTGGTGGCGGTGGAAACGTGGACCCGTCGATGACGGGCTATGATGCGTTGTATATCGGGGATCTGCAATGGGTCTGTTCTCTTATTCCTGTCCATTTGTTTTTTTTTTGGCGTATCATGTGTTCTGGGTTGTTTACGTTTTTTTTTTCTGTTTGGTGCACTTTTACAGTGGACGACGGACGAAGATTTGCGTCAAGTGGCTCTGAATGTTGGGGTTGCGATCGACCACCGAGACATCACGTTCTCGGAACACAAGGTGAACGGCAAAAGCAAGGGGTGCGTGCTCGACGACGCCCGAGACGTGCTATCATCCTCTGACCCGAGCGGGTTCGCAGGGTCGCCTATGTCGAATGTGGGAATTATGAAAGCGCCAACACGGTCAAGGCGTGGTTTGACAACAAGTGCGTCCCGTATCGTCTGCTCGCGTTGTGCGGTGACGGAGCGCTTCGACAGTGACTTTCAACATAGGCGTGCGACCGCCACATTTACCTCTTCCTCGCAAGGAAATCCGTTCCGGACGCTTCCCAAGGGTGAGCGAGGTGCATGCGCGTGTGATCATGTGTGTTGCTGATGCGTCTTGGACGAGCAGAACCCCCGCCGCGCGAACAACGACAGCAAACTATGGCAGTACAACCTGCGAGCGGACCCGCGGGCCGTGGCGGCGGCTACCGTGGGGGGGGCCCTCAAATGGGCGGAGGCGGTATGATGGCTGGCGGCGGCGGCATGCAGCGCGGAGGGGGGATGATGGGTGGTGGCATGATGCGGGGCGGTGGCATGCCAAACATGATGGGCGGCATGGGACCGATGGGGATGGCAGGCATGGGCATGATGAACGCGATGGCCATGGGGGGCATGGGCAACATGGGCAACATGGGCAACATGAACAGCATGGGCATGAGCGGGTTCGGCGGCGGCATGGGCACCGGGTTCGTGGGCGGCGGCGGACGGGGCGGGATGATCCCGCAGGGGCCGCGCGGCAGTGGCGGGATGGGCGGACGCGGCGGAATGGGTATGAGCTTTTAGCCCGGTCTCTCCTTCTCTTCTTGATGTCTCTCTCTCGCGCGCGCCGTGTTTTCCTACGGATGGTCCGCTTGTGGATGTATTCGTTTATAGGCATGGGAATGATCCCTGGTGGTCGCGGCGGCGGATATCAACAGGGCATGCAAGGACACTTCAACCCGGCGTTCATGCAGCAGCAAGCACCGCATCAACCCAAACGATTTCGAGTCGAGGATGGGCACCGGGGGTGACGATGTGTGGGGATTCTGTTCGTTGGCGCATTAGCTTTCTCTCCTCCGTTTATGTATGCCGTCTTCTCTTCCTGTTCGTACACCTCCATGCACATACACGAAAGCACTTGTTGGGCTATCGGCGCACCCGGGCCGCTGGGGCCGCGGTGGCGGATCACTTGCCGCCCGAGTCGCTGCCCTCTCAAGCACACCTCATACGCAGCCAAAAAGAACTTGCCATTCAGCACTCCTCTTGGCACTCGCAAGACCGTACAAGTCCTGCTACCTAGAACGCTCATGAACCAACGTCATTCTCGACCCTCCACCCGTGGTCACGCCTGTCTGCGCGTTCGATACTGCTCACAAGACGACGTGAGCGCACCGTGTCAAGCGGTCGCGCTCACGGGAAGCCGGCCGCGAGCGGGGGGGTAAGTCCACGCCGTGTCGTGCGCCGGGTGGGTGGACGCGATGACCTCGCCGTCCAGGACCCCGACGTAGGGATATCCGCCTACGCTGAAACGATACTTGCTGTCCGCATCGACGCGCTGTTCCCACCGCAAGCGACGGGCGAGCGTTCGGTAGCGCGGACGAGGCGAACGACGGTACGATGTAATTGGGATCGTCATCGTCGGGCCCGGCGCTCGCAAGCTTGAGGGGCTGCCAGGCGGGGTCGCGTGGGGTCGGCGCCAATGCGAGGCTCGTCCGTGCGGCCTTGAGGAGGGACAAGAGCGCGAGGGGTTCGCTCACGGTGGCTCTGGGATGAGGAGGATGGGTGAGTGGCCCGCGTTTGTGTCCATCGAGTCCTGGGAGAGCGGTCTGCGCACGGCCATTTACGGACAGGGGATGATGGCCGAGACCGGGACACGGTCGTGGAGTTGTGCCGTGGCCCGGCTCATAGCCCACACGTTCTCAGGCTTTCCCCTCTTTTTTTGACCTGTGCACACTCGAACGAGGGCACCCAGGAATGATTCTTTACCTCCCCTAGGAACTACTAGACAAATCCCGGGTGCTCGCGGTCATGCAGTACGAAGCTAGGCCTCAATGTCGTGCCGAATAGAAGAGACCCGTCGAATTGAGTGCGTGCGTTCGTCCCATCCACGGACAACGTTTAGTCACTGCGCTTGCCTGATGGGCGCCGTCAAGACTAGCAAATATGTCGCGCCCAGCAGCTCGCCTTGTCTCTTGGATCTCGTCAGCGCGTGTCCTTACATCTTGGTATTCCCACACCAGATTCACATTCCCAAGCACCTTTGTACATTGATTCTCGCCTGGTCACCATGATGAGTGCATGGAGCAATGGTCTCATTCATGGATCCCTTGGTGTTGGGTCATGTCCAGAGCATATGCTGACTGGTTTGTCTGGCAATGGTATTGCACTGGCATGCAAAGGGACATGCCATAGGCCCATGAATGGTATGGTAACATGGCAGGCACTTGGATATGGTTCATGTTCTAAGCACAGGATGCTTTCACAGCCACTTGAGTGGCTGGGGAGAGCCATGTTGCTCTGAGGGGCACTGTATGTACAAAGTATACAGATGGACCTACTCTGATTGCAACATGTCTAGTATATGCTGAAGAAGTGAGGCTTGACTGACTTTGCCAGCTTTCAATGCACCTGCTTTCCCCTCCAAATCTTCCACCTTGCTGTTTGCCTGCCCCTTCAAGAATGCATTTGTAGCATTGACAACTTTTGCAATGGCATCTCCACTGGCATGTGATCCATCTCACCTTCCAAGCCTGCAATCTTTGTTTTAATGAGCACCACATTGGACATGAAGGTGCTGACTTTGCTCTTTTGATGCTTCCCACAGTTGCAGGACAGTGGGTTCTAGATGTGCCCTCAGCACAACGCATTTCCATTCATCACCATAGAAAGACGATGCTCGCTAGGCTCGGCATCCTGTCTCTTGCCTGCAAATGCCTCTTCGCCGGCGCGCGATACATGTGCGGCTGAACATTCGCGAATGGGATCAGTCGTGCGGCTATTTCGACCGCGTCCAGTTCTCACCGGACTCGGGGTTCGTCAACATCTTGCTGCGGTGAACGTACGAGGGCAAAGAAGGCAACACCTGTGTGATCACCTGGGGGTCAACGGCGCCCCTCGGAAAACGACCGGCAGAAGGTCGACAACCGACAGGGTGCGGCGGGAGGGTTGAAAACGCGCGCGCGAGAGCTGCGGGGTCTGGGTGGGGCCCGCCCACCCCGATCGGTACCAGAACCCGAGCACGTGTCGAGCGTGTCCGTCGCGCTCGCGCGCACGGATTCAGGCTGCCACACGTTCCGCCCACCGTTGGCAGCGGGCACGCCGCGACATCGGCGAGAACGGTCCCGGTTCAGTCGGGGGCGGGCGCGCACAGGATGACCATGTCGGACCCCTTCAAGTGTGGGGGCGACCTCGGCGGGCTCGTTCTCAGTGGCCCGGGGCATGCGATCGCGCACGTGTCCGCCCTGCCCGGGACCGGAGGCCCTGAGGGAGCGAATGAAGACGAGGGTGTCCACCAGGGTCGCATAGAGCCCAAGCAAGACGGGCGGGTGCCTAGCTCGAGGAGGACAGAGAGCATGTAGCCATAGCGGTCCGTCGCAGCCCCGGGATCCGAGCGCGCGATGCCCCCAAGATATGGCTTGGTCAGACGGACGTCCGTGTGCCAGCACTGGCTGCGACGAAACCCGAGGGGGAGGGTCGGTTCCCGTGAGGTGGCACATGCTCGTACTTGGGGTCGTGAATGGCCACCGCCTCGTTCGCGCATCACATCCACGGCCAAGGGAGCGCGGTCGTCGAACACGTCGTACCGCACCGTAGGACATACAATCAGATTCAGTTTCTACGCTGTAAAAAAAAAGAAATAGACAACGGATGAAAAGAACAAGGGATGGTCACCGGGTATTTGAACGATCATTGCAAACACGACAACGAAAATAAAACGGGGAATCAGGATGACGGTGGTCGCGACGGAGACCGGCGAATCGTTGGCGTTGGTACATGGCAAGTAAATCACGAGAATGACAGATGAGGATGAGGATGGATTGAGGATGCTGTCTGTAATGATGACACATGCGTGCGCGTGTTTAAAAAAAATCCTTGGGAGGTGTGGGGAAATACCCTTAGTGGTCGCATCTAGATAAACAAAATGACTTTCCAAAGAACAGAAACGAAAACGAGGGTTGGAGGACCGAAACAAACAAAAACAGACGTGATCAGAAAGGGAAAAAAAAAGGGCGATGCAACGTAGGTGTAGACTTGGAGGGTTACCGATGGATCCATAAGCAGAGTGAACAACAACACCAAAAACATCGAGGGTAAGCTGGGTGCGGGGGAATTGATATAACGTGGACAGGCGGGTGTACGACACAGCAGTCGTCGCTGCATGGAGAGCGAGCAATTGGAACGAGCATTGGGGGACAGCGACTTGGCGACGGAGAGAACAAGGCGTCCAACAGTGGGCTTATATCCCCTGTCGCTCACGTTCGCGCTTCCGCTTCCGCTTGTCTTCCTCGTGCCGTTTCTCTTCTTCGAGCGCCATCTCGTCTTCGCGTTTCGCCAATCGAGCACTGTGTAGCGCGCATGAGCCCACGCGGCGACGAAGATGACACCGAAAACGGACCTGCGCATCTCCTCCTTCATCACCGCCCCCGCGTCCGCCTCCATATCCTCGTCATCGCTCATCACGTCCCGCGCCACATACGAATTCCGATCCTTGCCAAACAACTTCCAAATCTCGGACCCGAGCGCGTTCTCCGACTCGGACGCTGCCCGTCGCTTCGTCGGAGGCGGCGACGGCGACAACGACATGGACGGCGACCGTGGTCGCTTCTTGAGCGGCGGTGGGAGCGGGGGTACCTTGCCCGATCGGGGAGGCACGTTGCCACTGCCCGGTACTGATCCCGACTTGGTCGCGTGTGTTTTCGGGACTGGGCTCTCGGACTGCGGCGAACGCTTGAGGGTGGCCGAGGACGATTTGGCGCTCAGCATCGGCCGAGAGTGGGATGCGGCCGACTTGCTACTGCCAGACGCCGACATCTTGCCGTTGGTAGCCAGAGACTGCGAGCGATGTGACGTGGCATCTGTGCGCAAGTTGGGTACCAGGCGAGAGAGGCCAGAGAGAGAGAGAAGAGAAGAGATACGCACGCATACCGCCTTGTCTCGGCGAAAACCCGTCCGAGGACGAGCCCGAGCCCAACGAGGCCGTCGACTGCGTGCCCGGGAGCGAGGCTGGTTCCTTCTTCTTCCCCTTCCCGAACCAGTCGTTGAACTCGCGCGCGTCGTCGCCGTCGAGCGTCGTGCTCTTGGCCTTGGCCCTGTCCTGAAGGATCTCGTCGATCGTGCGCGTGTCCCGCTTGTTCACGTTGAGCTTGGTGAGCGTGTTCGGCAGCGCAGCAAGCCGCGCCTTGACCGATTGCGCAGAGCCCCCCGACTCGGATGAGCGCGCCGACGACGGGGCGTCGATGGCCCCGCCCGGGAGGCGTCGTCCAGCCCGGGCGTACCCCGCCGACGATCCCCCCCGCTTGAGCTGGTACGTCCGCCGCATCTCCATCTCCATCCGCCGCTGCCGCTTCTCCTCCCGCGTCAGCGCCACCGCAGGCGAGTCCCCGCCGTCCCCATCCCCGTCTTTGTCGCCCACCCGTCCCCGCCGGACCTCCTCCCGGACGCCCGACTGCGACGTCGGCCACTTGGGTCCGCCCGGGTGGTGGGGATGCGCCTGCTTGGTCTTCTTGGGGCCGTACAGCAGCGCCTGCCGCGCCTCTTCCTCCCGCCGCGCTTGCTCCCGCGCACGCTGGGCATGCTCGGACGCCTGCCGCGCCTCGCGCTCCTCCTCCTTCTTCGCGTCCTCGAACCGCTTCTGGCGGAGCTTGGCCTCTTCCTCGCGCGCTTTGCGGTCCGCTTCCTCCCGTTTCTTGCGGTTCAGCTCTTCATTGCGCTGGCGTTGTTCGAGTGCGGTCTGGACGGCGCTCTGGACCTGGCGCGTTTGCGAGGCGCTGAGCGCCATGAGGGCTGCGAACCCAGACATGGCCGGCCGACGAGCGAGAACAGATTAGCGTGTGGTGTCCCCAGGGACTCGAGTGAGCACGAAAGCAAAAGTAAAAAGCTCAGATGAAGCGTCGAGGGAGCAGCACAAGCGAAAGAGAAAAAAAAAGTGGCCCGCTCGAGAACCAGGCCAGAACGAGGTCCAAGCTGGCGGAGGCAGTGCCGCACCAGGCGGATGAGTCAGCACGACCACACCACAACACCGTCTGGCCCGGATCATGCGCGGCTGTGCGTACGGGTTGCTCATCGGCTACGTGGCTGTCTATATCTGCAAAAAGTCCTCCTCTTCCTCGACCAGCCTATCTAGGAACTGGAAGAACGACGCCCCGGGGAACCCCACCACGTTGTTGTAGTCCCCATCGATCTTGCGAACGAGCATGCTCCCGAGACCCTGTCCGATGCCGTGAGCACGCGCAGCGAGGCGGTGCAGGGACGATGGCGCGAGAGAGGGTGATCGTATCGACGCACCTGCACCGCGAAACCACCCGCCCGATCAAACCCTTCGCCATTGTCCACGTACGCGCGGAGGAGTTGCACCGGGCTGTCCGCAAAATAGACGAGCGTCCGCTCGTCCATCTCCCTATCCTCCCATCAGCCCACACCAATATCAAAAAAAAAAAAAAGGGGGGGGGGGGCGCCCCCCCCCCTCCCCCAACCCCCCCGCCGTGCGCGCCCCGTCACCTCACCCCGCCCCCCGTGCACCACCC